>CAJQZN010033450.1:0-20480 GCA_907164685.1 Colias eurytheme
ATATCGCGAGACGGGCTTCTGATTCATCTATAATATTAAATTAAATATTATAATGATAAAAGAAAACCTTTAATAGTAGGTGCTAACCCAAAAGCTCTGACTATTAGACTATGCAATCACAAAGCTACACAAAAAATGCGTAAAATATCCTTACATAATCTATACTAATATTATAAAACTGAAGAGTTTGCTTGTTTGTTGTTTGTTTGAACGCGCTAATCTCAGGAACTACTGGTCCGATTTGAAAAATTATTTCGGTGTTAGATAGCCCATTTATCGAGGATGGTTATATATGTATATATCATCACGCTAAGACCAACAGGAGCGGAGCAATGCGGGTGAAACCGCGCGGAACAGCTAGTGTATTATAAATGGTGTCTTTTTCTCTTTCTTTAGCATCGCAACGGACCTTTTTAATGGAGACAGGATGTACATATGAATCTTTCCGAAATGTTTATTTTAAATAAAATGTGATATGAATGAATATAATAAATTTTCTTCTAACAATAATGAACTCAAGCTTCACATACAAGGCGTCCGTATATCCATATTAGACACAGCGTCAAACGGTTGGTGAAACATGCAGATATACACTGGGTCCGTGTGAGGGGGAGTCTTGTTCACGAGTGATTGGATCGTGGGAAATGGACTGTTTAGGCACTTTTGGACGTAGAAACCCTCCTGCAGATAATAACGATACACTTATAAGTAGTAGTTTCTACAAATTAATTTTTAATAAGTACTTATAGATAATAAACTGCGTATACTTTCAAAACAATAACGACATAAAACTTCCGATTATTATTAATCTATTTCTATTTTTGGGGACACTTTCGAAGCTATATATTACGTAATAGTATTTATTACTTTAAATTATGGAAGTATAATGAGATATGCAAAAGTGTGAGTAAAAAGGAGAAAAATCTCCAAAATCCATAATCAATATTAATATCGATTACTTACCTAGAACAAATAAATAGTGAATTTGATGATAGATATAGGTATATATTACTAGCTTACCGCCCGCGGCTTCGCCCGCTTTGTCTAAAACCTAATATAAAATAATTATATACTAAAACCTTCCTCTTGAATCACTCAATCTATTAATAAAAGCCGCATCAAAATCCGAGATTTAAGCATACAAAGGGACATAGGGACAGAAAAAGCGATTAGTAGTGATGTGTTTCTAATGTATAACGCGATATATTGTGATAAGTGATAACTAAATGAAATTACCTGAGTAAAATCATTAATATCCAATCTCCCAGTGTACGCAAACTTGGCAGACGGATGTTGCCGGAATATCGCTTCTAGCGCCGGCTCCCACGCGCTCACTACGTATCTTGCTTGCTTGTTTTCTACCATGCTAGATAGATAATTTTCAATTATTATATGAAAACAAAGGTTTGGATGACGAAAATAATAATATAAAAAGACGTGTGTCACTCGGGGACTGCCGCGGTAAAGCTATTGCATGCTATGCCTTCAAGCCACACCTCCGCGCCCGTCGGAGTGGGGAGCGTGAGGTTTTTTCGTTACGGAATTTCTCGATTCGGTCCCCGCGCTCAAGGCCCGCGATAGAAGCTATGCAATAGCTTAAAAATAATTTTATAAAGAAAATTTTTTGGAAGTCTAGATTCATGTTTGGTCGGTAAGTTAGGTTGTAGAAAACGCGCTTTTCTACGCGGCTTCGCTCGCATTCGAATGGTAAGCCTAAATTATTATCATATCAGCCAAACATAAAAATTCGCACTAAAATCGATTTAGGAGTTCAGTGACATATTATAGGAAACTACCTGTCCCGGCAAACGTTGTTCTGCGTACTTTTATCACTTAGGAGAATGAAAAATAGATGTTGGCCGATTCTTAGACATTAGGCAAACGAAATTTCATGAAAATCGGTGCAGTCGTTTCGGAGGTGTATGGTAACTAACATTGTGACACGAAAATTTTATATGATATAGAGATTAATGATATTTATCATAGACTAGCTGCGCTTCACGGTTTCGCTAGGCTCCTTCTTGGTCTTGGTCTTAGCGTGATGTTGATAATTTTTCAAATCGAACCGGTAGTTCCTGAGATTAGCACGTTCAAACAAACAAACTCTTCAGCTTTATAATATTATAGTATAGATATACGAACAAATGTATAGTCCCCAAGTCCAGATACACATCAGCGCCATCTTCCGACACGCTGGCGGCAATTAACAAACACAACGCGGTGCGGAGACCCACGTGCTCTATGCGTAAGTTTTGTGATACCACCTTTGGAATATAATTATATATTAATACTAATAATATCTGGTAACTATAAACTTAAATATTATTTTAAACTAGCCACTCTCTACGGCTTTGTTCAGATAGTTTTTTTGTTGTAGTTTTTTACGATTATTAATTACTAGCGGTCCGCCCCGGCTTCGCCCGTGGTACATATTTCGCAATAAAAGGTAGCCTATGTTCTTTCTCAGGGTCTAAAGATTGTCTGTGCCAAATTTCATCAAAATCGGTCCAGTAGTTTATGCGTGAAAGCCATACATATATACATACATCATTACAAACCTTTCCTCTTAATAATATTAGTATAGAAGTATAGATTACTAGATTTCCGCCCGCGGCTTCGCTCGCGTTTTCAAAGGAAAACCCGCATAGTTCCCGTTCCCGTGGGATTTCCGGGATAAAACCTATCCTATGTTTTATCCAAGTTACTTTCTATATGTGTGCTAAATTTCATTGTAATCCATTCAGTAGTTTTTACGTGAAAGAGTAACAAACATCCATACATCCATACATCCATACTTATAAACTTTCGCCTTTATAATAGTATTAAGATTAAGATTATAGTAGAGCCATTTTAATAGGCAACATTTGACAGTTCAATAAAATTCAACAATGTAACCTCTTAACGACGACATAGAATAACATGATATTTCGTTTTGTTAGAACTGCATATTTGCTTAACTTTTTTAAATTACGATTACATATTTATAATAATAATTACCGATACAAGTAATTTTAAGATTTCATTTTACTGATAAACCATTCTAAACATAATAAACAATTTCTGAATTAAAGAACTGACGTCGCTACAATTTTGTGTCAATAAACTTTTTTTCTTTTTAAATACCAGAGACGTTACTCTAAAAATCGAAATCTGACATCTAGAATCGAATGCATTGATTACCTGTGAATACTAATCATCATAAATTAATAAATGTGTTTCAAGTTCGATTGGCAAATGTTTCAAGTCCGTATCGATCAATTCATTTTAATCGATGTTTTTAAGCAGGTTACCTCTCTTCGAAGATAAAATTGATAGACGTCAAATGTTGCCTATTAAATTGGCTCGACTATAAGATTATTATCCAAGATAAATAGAATAAAGTAAAAATTATTAAAATATTTAATGAAATAAACAGTAATGAGTTTAGTTAGTGGATTGTAAATTCATAATCGTGCGAAAGACAAGATAATATGAGAATGATAGTTTTTTCGATTTAGGTACTACTACATAGATAAAAGGGTAAATGAAAAGGTTTCAGACTTAAAAATGATAGCATTAATAATGATTGAAATGATACCTCCTCTCCATTTTTCGATGTGAACAAGTCTTTAGCCATGTCCTCCTTCATCAGTCCACTAATCACGGTGCACGTCATTATTTTCAAACTGATGTCTATGCGCTGGGATTGTAAAAAAAATATTAATTTCATTAAGTACTTATATTCGCGTGTGTCTGTATGTTCGCGATAAACTCAAAAACTATTGCAAAGTTTTTTATTCCGTCATAGCCTACAAAGAGCGTGGTTTTCCAGTAAGTTTTAAATAAGTATGGTTTTGTAGTTTTTTTCCAAAAACAAACATACATACATCCGTACCGAAGTACAGTATCAACCTGGAAAATGTTAAGTAATACGGACTATTTATTTATTTACTAGCTGTGCCCCGCGGTTTCGCCTGCGTTGCTCCACTCCTGTTGGCTTTAGCGTGATGATATCTATAGCCTTCCTCGATAAATGGGCTATCTAACACCGAAATAATTTTTCAAATCGCACCAGTAGTTTCTGAGATTAGCGCGTTCAAACAAACAAACTCTTCAGCTCTATAATATTAGTATAGATTATAATAGTAGATAATATCCACCTGTAAAATATTAAGCAATTCTTGCATAAATTCAGCGTTAAGCATCGCTTTAGTGCTAACATGGTAGTTCTGCAAATTGATGTAACATTGCACTGCTAGTCGTTGCGCTTCTATCGGATTGTCTTTGACTGAAAATATTGTGTTTATTTATATAGGAAAATATATACTTTTATCAATAAATAGCTTTCAAATAGGCTAGTCAAAAGTTTCTCGGAAAATATTTTTTTCTTTAACAATTTGGTCATGGAAATATCAAATTTCCCAGGATTTTTTATTATTTTATTATGAACTAGCTGCTCCGCGCGGTTTCACCCCCGTGGCTCCACTACTGTTGGTCGTAGCATGATGATATGTAGCCTATGTAGCCTTCCTCGATAAATGAGCAATCTAACACCGAAAGAATTTTTCAAATCGACCAGTAGTTCTCGAGATTAGCGCGTTCAAACAAACAAACAAACTCTTCAGCTTTATAATATTAGTATAGATTAAGTTTATGATTGCTGTCGAGCACATCTTATATACTGCATTAAAATGCTGATAACTTAAAATTTTGCAACATAGGCACAAACCCTATTTATTTACCCTACAAAATAAACCTTTAATTTCTTAACCACTTACACTTCTTATTAATATTCCTCAAAGAAGCAAAGGTCTTAGGTTCGATCGCGCTGTAGGCAGCTTTAGGTATAATTCGACATAATTCGGACAAAGCACGGAGAGCGTTCATCCTTATGTAGAACCAAACTGCTGCGTCGTCTGCTAATATAGCTGGAAGTATTTATTTTTATTGGTATTTGGATAAAAATAAATAAATAAATATTATAGGACATTATTACACAAATCGACCTAGTCCCACAGTAAGCTCAATTAAGGCTTGTGTTGTGGGTACTAGGCGACGATAAATATAATATTTAATAAATACATACATATATAGATAACACCCAGACCCAAGAACAAATAATTGAGTTCATCACACAAATATTTGCCCTGACCGGGGATGAACCCGGGACCGTCGGCTCAGTAGGCAGTTACTTTACCACTGCGCCAACCGCATCGTCGTTTGTTTAAGAAACGAAATAATTAGGTATCTGGTTAGTTACGATAATATGATGAAGACTTGCTTAACTAAGTAAGTAAATTAGGGCGTTTATGAATACCTATAAGATTTGTTGTATGTTGTATGTTTTATTTCAATTGTAATTTTCGTCATTTTAGTAAGGAATCACCCGATTTTGCACGACTCATGATGCGAAGCATCAGAGAGTGCTTTACGATCGAAAAATTTTTTTCGCCTCATTTTTGCAGCTATTCTTATTATTTTTGGATCTTACAGGGGCATTTAAATACCAAAATTAATTAGAGAACTACGAAGACTACGAAGAATACTTTCACAAATACAATATTAGTTTGTCTTTTCTAACAGATTGCGTAGTCTCGTATTCGTATAACATAGTACTTCACTTGCTATTTACTTCTGCTTTTCGTCTATTTAATTTAAATAGTGGCAGGAAGATTATTTTTGTATCCTGCCCAAACCCAGAATATGTAAATTTCTAGGTAAGATGCGGTCAAGCAGACAAACTTACCACACAACGCTTCTATAATGTTGGTATCAGACATTCTCACAGCGGCTGGCAATAACTTCGTCATGTTGGCAACACCCATAGCAGCATCAGCTAACAATTCAACATTTGAACTCAAAAGTTGATGACAGAACACTAAATCTGTACCCGTTTCGTATAAAGCCTGTAAGAAAAGAAGGCAGAATGTTAACATTATTAGATCGACAAGCAAATAATCTGAAATGGTAACATTATAAGCTGATTTGCTTACCGATTTAATATTTAGCTTTGATACTATGTAGGTATATGCGCTCATATGACAATTACAGAAATATCAAAAGATTTTTATGTATGTATAAGGAATGCAAGCAAAGTTCAAGAAATTTTAAGTTGCTGAATTATAGAGTGTACGAAAAAGTTCAAGATTTACATTAGAAAATATGGACAGTAATTTATTTTGCTCTTTGAAAGAAGTCACTAGTAAGTAATACACTACACTTTTCCATACTTTAAGATTCCTGTATATCTATGTACTTAAAGAAGAAAAACTAACATCCCGTCCATTAGAAGTGAACGACATCTTAGTTAGCACAGCAAGGCAATGTGGCTTCATAGCCGGTAGGGCCATCTCTAGATACGCCAGTAAACGTAGAATACACCCAGATTGGTACAAATGTGCTGCGTTCTCTTCTGTTTCTACGTAGTTGCGTAATACGCCTAGTACTTGGGTATGGACATCCCGGAATTCGTAGGACTGGAAGATATATACAACTATAGGTATACAGTCAGTTTTTGGGAGTGGAGATATAGCTCTTTTTATCTCTATTTGTATTCTTTTAAATAGCACTCTCTTTCATTTCTTTTTTCTAGATTATATTTATTTATTTATTAATATTCCGCCTTTATTGTAACTATAAATACCATGTGTTGTACAAAAATCTAATTTCACGCTCTTTTTGGCAGTAGGACTAATAAAATGCAACGGTGTGGGTTCGATACGATATTAAAATAGCCATCACACAAAATACTTCCAGAAAACAACGAAAACATACCTCAAGTATATCACAAAGATCCAGTACTCCTGTAGAGGCTCTAAACGACTTCTGCACGACCACGTCCTTGTACCTACATATCAATTGGTCCACGGTCTTTAGGGCAGCGTGTTGTATCGCTAAGTATTGGCTTTGCATTAGTGCGAGGAGAGAGGCCCAACTGAATTGTTGGTTCTTTGTCACTTCAGATGCGCACACTGGGTCTTCTAGTAGGTTACTTAGTGTCTGGAATGATTGGACAATGTCTTATTCTACTGCATTGTAAGCCTAGTTATTAGCAATGCTAATTCTATGAATCTGAATGGTTTGGTTGTTTATCCATTTGAATACGCTAATCTCGAAAATTCGGAGAAAATACAGGGCAACTACGAACTCTCTGGTAAAGGGCGCAGATAAAACCGCGTCTAATCGAGTCCGACTCAAACCAAGTCGGAAGTTGTTGGATGATGAAATTACATATAGTAAAAAAACTGCTAGTCAGGTAGATGGAACGGTCATCTACTCAAATGGGACGATTACTAATAAATATAATATTATTTTACTAACTACCTCACGCCCGCTATTTCCACTGCGTTTATTATGAAGCGAGAAATAGACACTTAAACTTTATTTAGCTACCTATTTCCTATTTAGCTGATATAGAATAAATGATAAGTACTTAAAGAATTCATACCTGTAGACAATTCTTTTGAACATCAGGATCTAGACTGTTCTTCATCCTACCGCACAGGCTGTTCAATATATTCGCTGACACCAGCTGCTCACATCCTAGCGGTTCGCGAGTCAATTCTGATAGGACGAGGGACGCAAATTCCAACACGAATACGTCTTCTATCTGAAATCATAAAAATTTAATTTTAACTTAGGAATGATTACAAATAAACGGTTATTTTGTAAATAGTTCCGAATAGAGAACATTAGCTTTCCTGACAGAGAAGGCTTTGAGCCACAATGGAAAACTTGAAAAATGTGCAATAATTTTGTTACATATTTATTTTATTAAAAAGAATTATTCTTTATAAAGATTATCATACCTTCACCAACATAAAAGCGATTTTCCTCAAATTTTGGGGATTAGCCAGTACCTGTTCTGGCCCTTTAGGTAACTGACAGAGTTGCGCTAAAGCCTTCAGAGCAAACCGTTTGATGTTCAACTCTGGATGTTCCACGTGAGGTAAAATGTATTTTATAGCGTCCAAGTCGAACAGGACATAACGGTTGTGCATCTCTTGTGCTGAGAACTTGGTTATTGCTCGAAGAGTCTGTAATAATTAAGTGTCGCTTAAACGAAATGCATTTTAGTCTATCATGTAAGCTGTTGTTTTCTTTCTTCCTGCCTTTATTTTTTATAGGTGCCTTTTTTGATACATTACGTCATTGAAACGTTACTAATACATCTTTTAAGCAATTTTAAACCCAATGGTTTAGCCGGTTTAGGTATGTTGCGTTGATGATGATAGTCTAAATAAATTCAGAGTAACTGCAAAATAAAGTACCTAGGTACTTAGGTACCTACCTAAAGGCAACTTAGCCACAGAATAGTAACTACTTAGTAGCTAGCTAACTAAGTTAAGAACTATAATATTTGTAAAAAAAGTATAACCTGGCATAATATCTCCGGTTCAGCAGACTCTAACAGCAGTATTGAAGTATGTGCACTCTCCGGAGTTATATTATAGGGATGGAAAGTTAAATCCTTCTTTTCCGCTGATCTATTTTCTCTCTCCTTTTGCAATGGTTTCGCCATGATTTACCTAAAGGTATCAACGGTAAAAGGCACGGCAAAAGGTATTAATAAATAAATCAAAGTGTTTCCAGTGGTTTGCATGTGGTTTGCAAAATAAGGATGATGACGGAGAGTGACATTGCAATTAGAAAATTGTGCCAACAAATTTTAGTTAGGAACAAACTAATTTATTTTTTACTTTAGGTATAAATCAAGAATAAACATTTTAAGAAATTGCAATTGTTGCTATGAATTAATTTATTGCAAATTTTTTATTGGAGAAAATCTAGAGATAAAAATACGTTTCTAATATAAATAGGCCACATGTTTTCACGGCATAAGAAAAGAAATCACCACTGACTTTGTCAAACCTTGTCATAACATTTATATTATTTACTGTGTATTTACTCAATCTATGCGTAAAAAGAACATATTCGTACGTTTTGTAGGGTACTTGGCGCGACGGATCAGGGTGCTACAGGAGGTATGGATACTCCCGTGGTGGGGGAGAGGGGGGTTAGTTTCGGTACCCTTGTTGACTTTGGATATAGTGATTCTGGTTACCAAGCTGGTGTCGACGTGTGCTGTTGCGATTGTGAGGGTGTTCATACCGCCGACTATGAAGAGCTTGTGTGGAGAGACTGTGCTGGTAAATACGACGATTTTTAGTAGCCGTATATTATCCTGATATTTTTATCAAGTATATTTTTATAAGTTTATGATGGATAAGAATGCTGAAACTCTATCTTGGCAATTTTTTGCTGGTCCTCTGGATATGATGATATCCAGAGGACCAGAGGCGGCTCGTGACAAAATTTTATGGGTGTTCACTTGAAATAAAACACTGAAAATACATGGTGTAAAGCAGTACAATTTATCAAAAAAATTACTTATAAAGAAAATGCATACGTGATACGTCTTTCTTTTTGGTGTGCAAAAATATCTATAACTTAAAGCGACAAGATCGATAGACTCCAATTGCAGTTCATTCAACAAATGGTACCGAGATTGTGAATGTTTTTTCATCTTGATTGAAAGATGAGCTAAGTCGTCAACGCCCGTTTCAGTCCAAGCACTCTCACCTCCGCCGGCCGCGCCCGCTTTAAATAAAAGACACGGAAAACAAAATAGTTTGTTGCTTTCATCACAACCACACAGCCACGGTGTTTTCACATATTATTGTTCAGATTTAAACACACGCGTATATGTTTTCGTTTTTGTCGTACATTTTTGCGTAAGATCAAGTTCAGGCCGTGGCGGTCCCTTTGCTTTACATTCAAGCCGCATTTGTAACGTTTTATCACACTTTTTAATGAAAGCCACATTATAATTATTGTTAATTTTAACACTCACAAGTAATACTGATAACTACAGGCTATTTCAACACGTATTTTATAATTTTAATTAGAAAATTGCATGAATCGCGCGCGTGCATTGAAGTTGACTCGAGTGTTTGTTTATATGTATTATAGAAGTGGTAACTGGCAACCTCGCGCGCAATCGCTGTCCTGCCTGGCGGTAAAAACGAACCGGCAACGTTTGCGGGCGCGGCGCTCCGAATTTTGCTACTTTTCCATAGAAAATCTTTTGTTTCACGCGCAGGGCTCTGGCAAAACCCTCTCTTTCACTCCTATTGGATTTCGTATTAGGAAATGTACTAAATCTTTTTTCATTGGAGCGCAATCGTGAGCGCTCCGCTTCGCGCGTTACATAATACAGTAGGTATTATACAGGTGTATGGGATGATGGAATGATGGATATATTCATTGGTATTAACAGTAGTTTTAAAGATTACGATTGATTTTAAATAGTAATAATTAAATTAAGGACTATGATTTTATTATAATTATTTATGGGAGTTCACTGCACCAGCGCTCCTTAGGGCGAGCCGCCTCTGCAGAGGACCAGCAAAAAATCATACATTTGTAACCATCGCAGATGACTTTGAAAAATATCGAAAATCGCAGAACCAGGGAATGCTTGAAAAGCCCCGGTGCGATCGCCTTTTTATAAACAAGAGACAGTGCTAGAAATTAAATTTTATACACTACTAGTAGGTAGACGAAGAATACTAGTAATAATGACAAAAATATCATAGGTATCTTTGTTTTCAGATAACTGGAGCAGGCCAAGGCATCGGTCGCGAGCTCGCTCTACAATTTGCTGAACTTGGTGCAACCGTTATCTGCTGGGACAACGATGCACGACGGAACAGAGCGGTTGTTGAAGAGATACGGAAGAAGGACGGCGATGTAAGATAATATTTGAAAATGCGAATTCCTTATAAAAAAAATCTCTACGAAAACATCGATTTTTCTATAGATCCTATTCACTAACGCTAACCTATCCTATTCTTTACATTGAAATACGCTCTGTAGTGTATTAAAATAAGTGTGCTAAAATGCAAACAGAAGTTAATTCCGACCACATATTGAGAATTACCCGCAACGCGTATTCAAAATACATATATTCTTCAAAACGTATTGCACTCAGTTAAGAGAACATAATTCGTTACTTGATATCATTTCGATTACTTCATTTTAGTTCAATAGCATCCGAAGCCATTTCTATAATCAATCACATTCCATTTTACAGTCATACGGCTTCACGATAGACGTGACCATGCGGGATCAGGTTGCATCGCTAGCGGTTCGCATGCGGCGACAACTCAGCGAAGTGACCATGGTCGTGAGCAACGCCGGGGCACTCACTTGTGCGCCGCTCACACATCTCAGTACTGAGAGGATTGGGAGACTGATTGAAGTCAACTTGATGGCGCACTTTTGGGTGACTATGTTATCTATCTTTCCATATATTTATTGTAATAATCTTTTCTGCAACTACTAACTGTTTTTTCGCAACACGAAAATAGTAGGCAACATATCTCGATTCGTAAATTCTTGTTTAAAATTTTTATACATACTTAAGTGCTTTTTAGTTGGATTCATAAAGGTTTAAAGACAGACTTGCTGCTTCTTACGACTATCTTGTTACTTACAAGTAATTTCTACAAATCCTTATCTACAGTTGATCGAAGCGTTTCTGCCAAGTATGATTGAGAAGCGTCACGGCCACATCGTGGCTATAAACTCCAGTTCTGGACTAATGCCTTGCTCCGATATGGTGCCGTATTGTGCAGCTAAATTTGGATTAAGAGGTGATGTTCCATATTTTTCATTCATTTACCTATCAAACCTCACAATACACACACAACTATACATAATATAGAACAATAAATTATTTTTTTACGTAAAATAAATATTTGTTACTTTACAATGATTTCGAAACATACCCTCATTTCTCAATCTCGATAAAGCGCACCTAATACACAGATCAACGTAGTAAAATAACTTAAATGTGATTAAAAATATAATATAAGATTAATTTTAAAGGTCTAATGGAGTCGTTATCTGAAGAGCTACGCTTGGATACTTGGACCAAAAATATAAACACGACTTCTGTGTACTTAGCTACGGTGTCCACGGGGTTATACCCACCACCGTCTCACCGATTCACGTGGTGGTACTCGGAGATTAGTGCTAAAGAAGCCGCTAGGATCATTATTGAAGGTGTGCTTTTAAAGCAACGGAGTGAAACTCTTATTGATAAAAATCTGCGTCTTTCATTACCTATTACAATTCATTACCTTCTTTGTATTCCTACAAAATGATTAATTTTAATTTAGATTTGCTTGAATACATAAACATCTACTTCTGAGCATAACATTTCATGATTTTTGGAAACTGCCTCACTACTGACTTTAACGAAGCGGAGTATATTTTTTGGAATTTTTTTATATAAATTTTTATTAAAATAACTTCTACTAAAATAAATTATTAACCTCTATTTCAGGAATTCGTAAGAACCGAAAGTGCATCAGCATACCATCGTTCATGAAAACGTTTATTGCAATACACAACCTTATACCCTACAGAATAAGGATTATATTAACAGATTTCTTCAACTACCCACATCGAGGATGGTTTTGCTTTTGTTAAGAATAATATAGAATTTAGATACATTTGATATTTACTTCAAATTTATAGTGAGACTTATCTTTTTTACAATGTATTGTATTTTATAATGGTGTGTAATTTTTAGTTTAATAATATGTTATTTAAATAAATTGAAATATTTCTAATGTTGTTTAATATTTTACCTTATTTTGAAATACAATATTAAATTGATTTACTGTTTGTTATTATAATACTTAAAGTAACATACCAGCTAAAAAATTATAAAACCTTGTATAAAATCTGATAGATTTATTGATCAGCCATTTTTGGTCCATATTCACATTAAATTGTATCTTGTTCATTTCTTAGGTTTCTTTGGTGTATTTAAAAAGTATTTATACTGAAATTAAAATCATAAGCAGCCATGTTCATTCAGCTCAATACTATTCACAGATTGTCCGCACTTCTCGCACATAACCATTTCTGCATGATCCAACATATGTTTGTCTCGTTTCTTCTCATCATTAAACACCTTAGAGCAAACAGGACATCTGCTATTGCTGTGTAGTAGCGAATGTCGTAACAAAGTGACTCGTGTAGAGAAACATTGGCCGCAGGTTTCACAGAGATGTTTTGAGTCTTTACCGTTGGTGTGTTTGTGTACATGCTTGTGCATTTCTTTACGATTTATTGTCGAGAAACTACATACTTTGCACCTGGAAATTAAAAAAAAATTATCAGTGCGACAAGAATCTTTTAAAATATCAAACAAAAAAGAAGTATGGCTTGGATTGAAGTTTGTCCGAGATAAATATACAAGATATACTTAGTTATTAAAAAAGTAAATTGAATCATAGAACAATATGCATTATAAATCAATCAGACCAATTTTGCAGATTTGGTTATATACAGGGTGTCCCACTTTTGGTATACTAAGCTCAAAGGAGGTTATAGTTTTGCATACGCTGAGTACGTAAAAAATACTTATAAAATCCCAGACGCATTTTTTTTCGGATAGATGAATTCTTAAAACTCTATGTGTACACCCCTAACAAGCAACACGCCCAAATTTGCCACCCGCACGTGAGATATCGTTTAAGATTATGTTTTCATAGACAAAATGCTCACATTAGAGAAGCGGTATATTCCGGCTGCACGAAGCTAGAGAAGAAAACACGGATTTTCAGGAAAAATTTAGCAAAAAAATTTTGACGTAATTTTGTTGTTTAAGTATTTTTTACGTGATCAGTGTATGCAAAACTACAAGTCCCTTCGCGCTTAGTATACCAATAGTGGGACACCCTGTATACAAGGAGGCAATCTTAATATCCATAATACATATAACAAAATACTTAATAAATACTTAATGGTAAACTAGAAAAAAATATTGTTTATAGAAAAAACTAACTTATAATGACAGTTATTAGGCTTATTATGTTCCTGTTTTCTATGTTTAGTTAATGCTTCATTTCCCACAAATGTATGCCCACATATATCACACATCCTTTGTTCAGCCTGCAACACATGTTTCTTTGCGTGTTTGTATAACTGGAACCGCTCTGTGAACATTTCCTTACATTGCTTACACCTATACATAAATCCCATAGATGCTATATGATCAATGTTACAGTATTTTGTATGTGCTAATAGTTTTTCCTTATCTTCAAACTTTCTGCCACAAGTACAGGTTAAAGGCGCTGTTATATTGTGTGTTAAGAGGTGTTGAAGCATCTTCTGTTTGGAGTCAAACAGTGTGTTACAAAGCACACAAGTTCGGCTCGCACTTTCGCATATACTCAAATGTTGTGATAGAGTTTCAATGCTATCCAAACTTTCCTTACAAGCAAAACATGAGTGAAGATTGTCCTTCTTTGGTTCCGATTCTTTCATCAATAATTCTTTCACAATTTCTATATCTGAATCCAAAACATCAATGTTCATGTTAACAGATTTCTGCTTATCCTTCTTTTTTGGGCTTTGCTTTGCTTTGGCCAATTTATCACCTTCCGTTCTATCTAACATATTTACTATTACAGGTATATCTTCCTTACCTAAATTGTTTAAATACTCCTCAATGTTAGATGTACTATTCAGAAATTCAAGGAGTGAATCTGAATTGTATTCAGAATCGGGAAGCGGCGTTATAAAGGTTTTAGTTTCTGTGTTTTTTCTCTTATCTTGTAAAGTGGATTCGAGCCAATCTTGCGAGCAACGCGCATTCAGTTGAAAATTATAAAAATTATTAAGCTGCGATACACAAGATTCACAAATACCTTTCGGAAGATTATCAGTTTGGCTCACAGTCATGGATAAACATGATTTAATATGTAAATGTATAATAGGATCCTCGTATATTGAAACATGTTTGGATTCTACATCTAAACAAATTCGACAATAATTTTCAAAGTTATGTTCCATTTTTAAACGGCAGTCCGAAGTGAATAATATATGGGTTTTTATATTTATTATACACAGAACTACAGTAATAAAATCAACTATAAACTAAAATAATTAACATGTAATTTAAAAAAATAAAATCGTAAATGTATTTGACGGTAGCACTTCAAAAGTTTGTTTGAATTGAATTTGAACTTTATTAATTGTCAAATGATTGTTGAACGAAATGCAGTGTGCTTAATTTCTACCAGTGCAAACTTAGCACCCCATCAATGGAATTTTGGGTCGAAAATGACCTTGATCGTTAGGTCCCCGTTAGGTCCTTTAAGGTCCCACAATTTTTTCGTTAGGTCCCCTTTAGTTTTTTTTTAAATAATTTTTTAAATTTTAGGTATAAAAAAAAATGCACTTTAGCACCCCATCCATAGAATTTTGGGTCAAAAATGACCTCAATCGATAGGTCTCCGTTAGGTCCTATAAGGTCCCACAGTTTTTTCGTTAGGTCCCCTTTAGTTTTTTTTTAAATAATTTTTTTTTAATTTTAGGTATAAAAAAGTTACACTTTAGCACCCCATCCATAGCAAAATTGGCAAATTTTATCAAAATCGTATTCTTTACCGTTAGGTCCGTATGGGCTCATCATTGAAATTGTTGAATTATTTATTTTATTAAAATTATAAAATAATAAAAACCTGCGCATGCGCCTTAGAGCATTAAGGCATGCGCACATCATACATAAACAGCGCGAAATTTAAAATGGTATCGTTTCATTTATTAAATAAATCTATTGTTCTGAGAGTGCTTATTTATTAAAAACCTACTTTTCAACCTAGAATTAAAATAACCTGGTATTAGTGTCAATCTATGGTGTCAATATATTTTTTGTAGCGGCCACAGGGCCACACTACGGTCGAGGTATAGATTCGGAAAGAATAACATGCAACAAATCATTAATTTGATTCGGGATGACCTTCGCGTGGACACTCGAGGGGGCGGTATTCCAGTGGAACTGCAAGTGATGGCAGTTATTCGATATTGGGGCCGGCATGAGGTAGATGTGACTTGTGCTCTAGTTTTGGATATATACAATAGAAAAGCCTGTATAACGATCTATTACATTACAGATCCAAGAAGATTGTGCTGACATTCACAGAATGAGTCAACAGACACTTTCCCGTTTGTCCCGAAATGTTGCTATTGCGTTAGCTTCTAAAAGTTCGCGTTATATTAATATGCCGTCGAACTCAACCGAGGAAGCCAAAGCAATTAGGAAATTTGAGGCCATAATATGCGGGATGAAGCGTATCATTGGTGCAATAGATTGCACTCATATTAAGATACGCAAAGTGAGTGGAGAGGCTGGACAGTACTATGTTAATAGGAAGGGACATTACTCCATTAACACTCAAGTATGAACATTGTACAATAACATTTTAGTTTGATCATAGTGTATTTAAAGTAATAAATTTTCATTGTTATGTGTGCTATTATGTGTTTCTAATTTATAATAATATTGATGACAATAATTACAGGTAGTATGTGACTCTGACCTTAAAATCTGCGATATTGTGTGTCACTGGAGAGGAAGTACACATGATTCCCGCATATATAGAGAAAGCTCAATAAAGCGGAGGTTTGAGGAGAATGAATTTCATGGGAAGCTGATTGGAGATAGCGGGTATCCTTGTACTTCGCATCTTCTAACACCAATATTAAGACCAAGGACACAGGCAGAAGAAAGGTACAACCTGAGTCACATACGAACGAGGAATACTGTAGAGCGTTGCTTTGGGGTGTGGAAGCAAAGATTCCGCATACTCAACGAAACAATGCGAGGGTCTCTGCAAGTGATCAAGACCACTATTGTTGCTTGTGCAGTTTTGCACAATTTAGCAATACTCTTTAATGAGTCTATTTTAAATCAAGGTATTTGTGCAAACTAATATGTAAACAAAGTATATTTAATAATGCCAATACATAAAAAATAAGCATATTTTAATTCTTTATTTTGTATTTTTCTAGATCCTTCAGGCCTTGAAAATCAATTATTAATCGATCCAACTATCCCTGATAATATAGAAGATGAAGACGAAAATATAAACAGGGCCATTTATATTGAAACTTATTTTAATCAATAAAAACCATATTTTATTATTTTTCAAAATTTATTTTTTTTAAATATTCCTCCTCTAATGCAAGTATTTGGAGCTTCTTCTCGTGAAGCTCCCTCTCTTGTTCTATTCTTAATAGGTGAAGCTCCCTCTCTTGCTCTATTCTTAATAGATGCAACTCTTGTTGTTGCTTCATTAATTCCTCCCTGCTTTTTTTTGCAAGGAGGAATAATTGATGCTCGTAATTGGAATTTGATTTCCCACTGTAAAAATAACATAAACATTAAACATTATTTCACATAAATCACAGCTGAACAATAAGCACAGGAAATTTCATGAAATTCTATTTTCAACATTACATACTTACGTTTTTTTTGGTTTAGCTTTGAAAATATGATGTGTAGGATTTATACGTGGCAATTCAGTGGAGAAATTTGGCAATTCAGGCTAAAAATAAAAAAATAATAATTATTTTAAAATAATATAAATTTTATTTATAATACTGATATTTTTGTATAACATAACTGATAAAAATATTATACAAATTATTATATAATATGATTACCTATGCATGTGCAGTGCTTTCATCATTTTCATTCAATTTCAATGTATCATCAGCAGACTCCTTAGTAACTTCCTATAAATATATAAAATATAATTACTCAATCTCACAATAAAAAACTATATATGCATAGCGCTATTATCCCTTAATGGATATTCCAAATTAAGGAATAATAGCAGTAGAAAATGTAAAAAATATAAACCTGTTGGCCATGTGTTGCATCGCTATCGAAAGGATTGTTATCAACCACAAACTCATTAGGAAGAGCTGCTATAAGCTCTTGATCTTCAGGCGGAGGACTTGGTGGCGGAGGTCCCCCGCCTGTCATGTTTCTTGCCGTTCTAAATTTGTGTTCCGAAGCCTTAGCTTTCTTCAAATTCCTCCACTGATTTTGTATTTGGCTTAAGTCCCTTTTATGGAGTGAAATGATATTATAACTGAAATATAAATACAATAATAATGTTATTACACTGTAACAATTTATTAAATACAAGAAACTGTTAGAATAAGTAAAACTAAAATAACCAAGACAAAACATCTTCCCATGCAAGTTTTTTTGCTGTATTTGTATTAGTCGACGTATCCTTATTCTCTAATATAATATGTGCTCGCTCGAGCACTAATTATTTTCGAAGCACTTTCTAAAGAGCAATATATATTTATTAATAAGCATTAAAACATGTAAGGAAATAAGTACATTCTATTAGATTTCTTGTGTACATTACGTACCTTATCCTCCTCACTCCAATTCGTCGAACGAGAACGTTTATTGATCATTGAACTCATTTTAAATTAAAACTGAATTTGAATTTATCAAAAATCTCAAATCTGTACAAATGTTTGAAATTTGAAAGTTATCAATATCCTGTCAGTTAAACGTCATACAAAATAAAGTCTACCATTCATATTTGTCAAAAAGTACATTTTTAGTCAAGTTTTACGTGAATAGCGGGTTTTATTTCGATAATGTTACTAGAAAAAAATACATATATTGACGTAACTTAGTTGAGAGACTGCTGAGATAGGTTTTTAAGTACCTAAGATTATTTTAATCATTGTTTAAGGAGTTGAGAGTTATTTAACTGAGAGGTGTTTATGCAACAGATCAGTCAGTTTTTATAAGTAAGGCTGGTAATTTTTTACGACATCACATTAGAAACCTCAAAAATAGCAGTACTTCTCCACTATTTAATGGATGTTATTATACATATAAACCTTCCTCTTGAATCACTCTATCTATTAAAAGAAACTGCATCAAAATCCGTTGCGTAGTTTCAAAGATTTAAGCGTACAAAGGGACATAGGGACAGAGAAAGCGACTTTGTTTTATACTATGTATAATATAATAATGATAGTGATAGCACAGTATTACAATATTATTTCCTACAGTAAGGAAACGCCTTTGATGTCGCGCGATGCCGCCGCCAGCGTAGGTACTTACGCTGCCTCACGAAAATACGCTAGGGTTGCAACAAATGGGAAATAAAACAATTGTGATTATTAATATTATGATGAAATCATTTATTCATATGTACATTCAAAATAATTGCGATTATTAAATCTGATGTAATCATTTGTTCATAAATATATAATTACAGATATTGCACTGCTAAATATTATTTACGTGGACACTTTATTTTTGGATGTTCTTAATTGTATATTATACCATTTAAGAAGTAATGCATTCGCATTGGGATGTACAATCTGATTAGAAAATAATGAGGACAACATATACATAGCTTTGATTTTAATTCAACAGATACAATTATTAATACAATCTTTCTGAAATATTGTTTCCTTCTGGGATTTCAATGTAGATTTACATCCGTAAACGGAACAGTTTTTGCGCGCCATAATAGAATATGTAAGTACCTATGTATAATAAAATTATTACACAAAAAATATGACTGCGTCGTCCTTTCGCGATAGTTAATGCAAACTCAGCGTGATTGCATTAAGCGGCCCGCGTCGCCCGACCCCCCGCCAGTTCCCCTCCGTTTCTCTGCACAAGTACATTCGTCGCCATACTGTAGGAAATATGGTGATACTGTGGTGATAGTCCGGCTAACGAAAGATAAGACTGGAAAAGGCGACAAATTCAAAAAATCATCATATTAAGGTAACCTAATGGTAACTTAGGTTATAGTTGGAAATAAAGTTTTGATACTTTAATTTATTATTACGAGCTTTGTTTTTTTGAGAGATTAACAACCTCTACAAACTCTTCATCTATATAATATTATATATATGTAATCTGGTACAGTTATCTGATACAGATAAAAAAAAGAACAGCTAGTGAAAGTAATAAAAAACATAATAAAATACAATTAAATTTTGTTTAATCAATATAATCATATTAAATCTAAAAGCCGCGTTCAGCCGCGAATAAAGAATAAGAATCACTATCATTATCTCTGACATCATTAACTCTTCGATTTCTGCAGTTATTCCATCTTGTTTTTTTTGTACTGCTCTTCAACATGAATAACATGGTTCGGTCATAGAAGAAATCTCGTTGAGATACTGATTTTGTGTCTTTAAACATTTTGAACGGACAGATCGTTCAATTTTATATTGTTGCTTTAATAGTTTATAACTGGATTACTGGTATCATCCATGCAAAATAATAATAATAATATTAAACAAATCATATAATGTGCAATGCAATCAAGATGAAAAGTATCAAAATATCAAGTCACACTGTGTGTTTTTCCTTGAAAACTACATCTCTTTCAAATTGTTTCTTTTTAAATTTATTAATCATAGTTTAAAGTTTTCGTCATGTTTTCAACTCAGTTTTCAATTATTAGAAATCACTAAAATCCTAAGCTAAAATCGCAGAAAATAAAATCACTTTGACAAGCTTTGACACATCAACAACTCAGGTTTTAATGACAGTTAACTGTTAAGTGTTGCCAAATAAATTTTCGAAATAAAAAGCCAGTCTCATCTTTCGAACCAGACGTGACTAGTAT
>CAJQZN010033451.1:0-14214 GCA_907164685.1 Colias eurytheme
CAGTAGGATAATATACATGATTTTAGTACAATAATACAACTTTTTCTTTACAGACCGTTAGCTGCGCATGAAATTTTAGATGCTTTAGAAAATGTTTCTGATAATGAAGAAGATTATAGAGAACGACTGATATGTGTTCTACCTCCTCCTGTTGATCCTGACTGTCTCACTGACGAAGATTCGGGTGAAGAAGATAATGTAACTTTGAATAATTTGCCACGAAACATTCTACTTCAACCGGCTGAAGTAATGATTCAAGGGCAGATTATGGTGAGTGATACAGAAGAAGAACCTTCTGATTCTACAGGTCGAACTAAACGTAGGCCGCGTACCTACGCATGGAGAAAACGGGACTTGGCAAAAAATCCCGTGAATTGGCCAGATGTTCAAGGCGCTTGCCAAGATAAGCGCCCAATTGAGTGGTTTGAAAACTTCTTAGATGAAGATGTTATTTCGTTGTTGGTGTCAGAGAGCAATAAATATGCTGTCAAAAAGAATTTGCCTGGAGACATAACCACTGAAGATATGAAATGTTTCATCGGCATATTGTTGGTTAGTGGTTATTCATGGCTCCCCCGTAGAAGAATGTATTGGGAAAACTCCTCTGATACAAAGAATGAATTGATCAGCTCGGCTATGACTAGGGATAGATTTGACTTTATTTTTCGCCACCTTCATGTCAATGATAATCTGGATTTGCAAGACAAATACACAAAAGTACGCCCCCTAGTTACACTTCTAAATAAAAAGTTCTTAGAGTTTTCTCCTCTTGAAGAGCATTACAGTGTAGATGAGGCCATGATCCCCTACTATGGTAGACATGGCTGCAAACAGCACATAAAAGGTAAACCTATTAGGTACGGGTTCAAAGCTTGGGTTGGTGCTACACGGTTAGGGTATGTTTTATGGATGGAACCATACCAAGAAATGTGATGTTGGAGTGTGTGTCAAGTGTTTTGAAAAATATCATTCATAAATAGTGTTAATCTAGTAAATTACATATAACAATGGGTAATATAATCAATAGTTATCTAATAAACTACACTTTTTGATTACATTCTGTTTTGTCATAAATGGTCTTTTATTTCCTCTTATTATCCTACTGTCCTACATATAGGACGGCTGTTTCCCTGAAAGCCTTACACTTAATTTTTTTTTCATAATTTTTTTTATGTTGCATAAGATCTAATAAACTAAATAATGTAACTTTTTTCAAAATTTTCAGAAAATTTTAGTTTCAGGCTTATCTGGGTTAAGCTTGAATCGGTTACAATATACAAACTTACTAACAACATACAAGTGAAGCTAATATAATATGCGTGTTAAAAACTCTATCAGTAATACAGGTATATTAAGAAGAGCTGGAACGTCAACACATTTACACATTGCACATGTTAGGCCGGGAGATACTGACACAAAATTTCGGGTCATTTGTAACAGGATGGCGGTCTAGAGGGGTCTTAGTACGCAATGATAAAAATAAAAATGATGGTCAGAACGCTGGTACCGGCGGACTAGTCGCGTGGGCGTTAATCACACTCGTCGGATAAATAGCGAAAGTCCAACGATTTGTAACACAAAAATTTTAGAATTTACCGATAGCCCTTAAAAAAGATGTAGGCGGTAGTGTCATGCCATACAGTTACGATGTGACTTACAGTCCGCCATACCGACGTGAATGCGTTGATTTAAAAAAAACAATTCAACCGTACCGGGCTCACTTTTGCACAGGTAACCATCGTCGTGCAGCCATTTACTAAAATCGCCATGCCATACTTTTCGGACGATTCCAAATGGTCGCCATACCGCGGAAAATCTGCAAATTTTTGAATTTTTTTTTCTTGCCACCCACGCGACTAGTCCGCCGGTACCAGCGTTCTGAGTTGTGACCATCATTTTTCTTTTAGTCATTGCGTAATAAGACCTCTGTAGAACCGCCATTCTGTTACAAATGACCCGAAATTTTGTGTCAGTATCTCCCGGCCTATGTATGTGTCATATTTTGCAATTGTTTATAAATACAGGTTGATGTAATTGTAGTACGAATATCTAAAAATCTATGAAGAATTTTGTGATACAGTAAATGGAAGAATTATAGACTATTTTACAGTATTTAATAAAATCATTTAATTTTTTGTTCATTTTCATTAGAAATGTCAATTTTACTCACCAAGGTGGAAATTTGGATGATAAGGATCTTGTTAGAAAAATATAAATTTTGACTAAAATCGGCATTTTTTTTTTTTCAAAAATCAAATTACTAATTAATAATCAGAGTTATCACATTATTAAAAAAAATAAGCCAAACTATACACAATTTTTACCTACTTGATGCAATCCTCAAAGATCATGGACATAGTGTATTGCGCCTTCCACCATACCATCCAGAACTCAACCCAATAGAGTTACTATGGGGCATAATAAAGGGAAAGTAGCATCACAAAATGTGAACTTTAACTTGAAAACTGTGGAAGAATTATTTAGAAAGGAAGCAAATGCTATTATTCTGGATATGTTTAGTGACGTTTGGAGAAAGACGCGAGAACATGAGGAAAAATATATTCAATTAGAACCAAAAGTAGATAATTATGTACACTGACTCATTTATAATAACATTAAGAAATTCCGACTACGACGAAACATCGAGTTCTTCGAGCGATGAAAGTTACAGTGAAGTAGAAGATTACGATTATGATTAAATAGATTCTTCTTCTTCTCTATAGATACTGCTTTCTGAATTGGTGGTAAATGTTAAAACTGTTAAACTGTTATGACGATTCAAAAGTGCTTCTAGAAGAAGTCTAATTGTATAAATGTTTGAGTTTGAGTTTAAAACCAATAGTGTGAAAATTATACAATAAACATGTAACACATATTTGTTAGCGCGTATTGGTAGGTATTACGTACTTACTACAAATATAATATTTCTTAGATATCTTTACTCGACCAAAGTCAGGAATTTAATTATTATTTGATAATTGAATGATTATTAATACTTTTATCCAATTGATTATTATTAGAATAAATAATTAACTTCATCAATTGATTTACTTTTAAATTATAATTTTACAGGTAAATTATGAGAGCTTTCATAAGTAATTATATTTGCATATATACAGGGTGTCCCACTATTGGTATACTAAGCGCGAAGGGACTTGTAGTTTTGCAAACACTGATCACGTAAAAAATACTTAAAAAAGAAAATTACATCAAGAATTTTTCGCTAAATTTTTCCTGAAAATCTATGTTTTCTTCTCTAGCTTCGCGCAGCCGGCATATACCGCTCCTCTAATGTGAGCATTTTGTCTATGAAAACATAATCTTAAACGATAGCTCACGTGCTGGTGGCAAAGTAGGGTGGGTTGCTTGTTATGGGTGTACACATAGGGTTTTAAGAATTCATCTTTTTGAAAAAAAAATGCGTCAGGAATTTTTTACGTACTCAGCGTATTCAAAACTATAACCTCCTTTGAGCTTAGTATACCAACAGTGGGACACCCTGTATATCTACAACGCACCCATTTTACAATTCAAGTCTAAAATGAAACTAGTCGCATTAATTTTGAACATACTGTAAGTGAAATTGCATAAGTGTGAGTACTGTGAACATGCCAGCTTTCCCTAATTGACCGATACATCCGAACTAAAAACTTTAATTTTTTTTTTAATTTTAAGGAAGTTCAACGATTCCAAGAATTCATGAAAAACAGTTGTAACCGTTATGGTGGATGGGATGAATATAATCATAATATTTTTGTAAATATTTGGAACAAACACTACAACTGCGACGAAGTATTTGAAACACCGCCATTTTCAGAGGTTTCTTACATGAGATTTCAAGACGAAGTTCTACAAAAGATATTTGGTATGGTATTCATTAAATTAAAGTTAATAAATAACTAGGAGTTTGACTTGTTTTATTTAAAAAAATCCGTATTTTTACGTTCAAGGAGTAAAAGTCGAAGATGTAAAGGCACACACACAATGGTATGTCGAATATACGAATTTAAAAAGATGCCAAGAAGTAGCTCTTAACAAGTGGAGAGAAAACAAAAGAAAAATTAAAAATCCTAAGCAAATTAGCAAGGTAAGTAGCTGGAAACAAAATGAAAACGTAGCAAATTAATTAGAGGTTCGAAGTCGAACATGAATTGAGATTCCAATGATACCTATCGTGTAAAAAAAAATTAAGTAACTAGTTAATCACATAAAAAAATTCCGAAAACAGAGTTCAGTAATTTAATATAATTTTTGCGATTACAATTTCAGGAAAGCATTAGTGACACAAACACAAAAGCTAGAACTAGATTATGTAAGAAGGGAACTTATGCTGCAGTTGCAAAAGGAAATAAATCGAATGAACAAGGTACAACATTCTCATATTTATGTAAAGTCTATCATACTTTGATTTTAAAGCATCTTGATTGATAGGATTGATAATACCTAGGATTTTCGATTAAAAACGCCTCACAAATCGGCTCATCCATTTTGAAAACTATAATACCACAGTCAGACGGCGTGTTTCACGTCAAATACATGAACCATCCAAGACCATCTAAGATCCATAATATATAGACAGATAATTTTTTTTTTTAATAATAATAAATTAATAGATACTTATTGTGTTTGGTTGCAGAGTTAGGAATGGATGAATTCTTAAAAGTAGACTTGAGGTAAGATAAAATATGTACTCGCATTCCGCCCTACATAATATGTAAAACTTTATATACCTACCTATACCTACATAAGTACTTACTTAATTGTTTTTCACTTTGTACCACTTTATCTAATAAAAAAAACCTCTTCAAAATTCTAGATCTAATTATACAAAGTAAGGGACAGACATTCAGCGGGAAGCGACTTTGTTTTGTTCTAAATGATTTTCTATCAACATTAGGTACTACGGTCTATAATAGCTTATCATTTATTTTCAGTGACAACTGTACAGAAACATTGGATCTAAATTTAATTCTAGATAACACATCCAGAAATAAAGGAGATAATTTTAAAAGAGAGCGTGAAGCTTTTTCCACTTTGTATAAGCCAACAAAACAATGGAAAAATCGATGCCAAGGAAAAAACGATTTAATTGGCAATCTTAACATAGATGATATGAAAAAACTGTAAGATTTTCAATGACTTATGTTAATAGCATTAACGTAACGGCACCAGTCTTATACAGATTAAGGAAAAAATCGAAGTTTTTTGCAAATTTCTCGTAGGTTTTTTAACTTTATTGGATATTGTTAAGTTATACCTTTAGTTCAATGTTAGTTTAACGTAACCTATGTTAGAAAAAAGATTACAATGCATAAATAATGAAGTTATTTATAAATTAAAAAACCACTTTTTTGCACCAGTGTTGGACAGTGAAAAATCTAATGATGGACACCCAGTTTTGGACAACATCCAGTTATGAACACCCATTTATGGACTGTACCTAATGTTGTTTCCCCAGTTATTTATACTTGGAGAAGACTTATAGTTATCAATAGAATCTTGAAAATGATGATTGGAATATAATAAATCGGGGATGTATTTAAAAAAATAGTACTTATTAATTATTTTGCATACTTATAACATTTAAAACAGTCTTAATTTCCATTTTCTAGGCAAAAATTGGACAAATGCACGAAGCATTTATTAATAGAGATATTTACGATTACATTAAATACGAGTTATGTCCGATAAGAAACACCAATATGGGTTTTTTTTTCTCAATAAGTCAGGGATGAAAAATATAATTAAAAAAAACAGTCATTCCATCCATTTTGGGACTCCTTCTTCTTCGTCATATTACTCTCGTCAGAGCGAACGTGGTCAACATGAGGTTTGGGGGGGTAGATGTTACCCGCTTCACGATATTCCGCCATATCTCTCTGTTTCCTGGCATTCCGTTACACTCGTAAAGTGAATCGCCAATCTGAATCCGCCAACAGCCTTAATCTGATCGGTCCATCGATATGGATACCAAATTGTAGCACGAGGCAAAAAGCTTTTTTTAACTGTTGTCAAGATGGATGTGGATGAAATTTAAGCGTGTGTGCTATATGGTGGTGAAATTTAGCAGCAGACAACGATCCAAACAGTTCATCAGAGAACTCTCTATGATAGATGCGTTACAATACGCATAAGTAGGTATGCGACTTCTCTACGCAGTGATAGATATTATGTTGTTGGACCCATTAGTGTAATTTTAACAAAAAATATCAATGTCCATTATAGGAACCAAAGCAAATCCAGTCATGGACAATTGTTGTACAATAATGGAACCCTTTGTTTGAAATGGTCGTGATAGGTATATTATTAATCAGAATGAATAGACAATACAGAAAAGCGCATGTAATTAATACCTTTAAAAAAGTTTATTTTCGACATACGTCCATAAATGGATATATCCATAGAATTATATCCAGTTATGGACACTGAAGAATTTTATTTAAACAACATAACCTATCATGATTCATGATACTAAATCGTGTAATATTTCGTACAATTAACTACTATAAATAAAAGTAATATCAAATTTTGCTAACATTTATACAAAAATTCTTATAACCAAAATTGTGTCCTCACTTCCTTAAGGATTCTGCCATATTCAAACATTTTGGCCGAATAAGATGAAATGTCGTATTCTGATAGCTTATGAACCAAACTTTTATTTTAAGTATTGCCAAATTATATAACGTTAATTTTGGTCTTAATATTTAAATTTTATATTTATTTTGTCCATTACTGGATGCTTGTCCACCACTGGTGCCGTTACCTTATTACTTTGATTATACATATACTCCCTAGATAAGAGTATCGGCGCGTCAAAAGCGTCGATAAAAATATCAGCTAACTGTTAATCAAAGCATTATTATAAATTGCAATAGTACCTACTGTACACTGTATGACATAATACCTAAGTACCTACCTATCTTCTGTTTTTTTTTAATCAATGAATTCGATTACTTTCATTCCAGTTTTAGTTTTCGCCAAAATCACCTTCGTGGCTCCTATTCTCCTATTCACGTTTTTCGTTATTCCGAGATTTCATTATACAGGGTGTAATCGTTCAGTGTGCACACGCGATTATTCCGTAACTATTGCAGATATATCAAAAAACTTTAAACTGATATCGAAAGTACTTAACCTAATGAGTAAAATGGCCATAATAAATTTTTAAAAATAAAACGAGAAATATCTAAAAAATTAACTTGAAACCCTCCCATACATATTTTAGTATGAGATATGACCACGATATGACTATCCCATTTACATTAAATATGAAAGATTTTAGCTTTTTCTTTCTTTTTTTGGTTTTCTGCTTAAATTACTTCGCAAAGAAGGGAAGTTCATTTCGAAACTGTAAATAGAGCTCCTCATTGTATTGCACAATGAGGACGTCCGCGTCACTTCGAAAATCTGCTATGAATACAAAATGTATGGGAAATAAAATGTATGGGGGCGCTTAATGTAACATTTTTGGATATTTCACGTTTTATTTTAAAAATTAATTATGGCCATTTTACTCATTAGGTTAATTACTTTCGATATCAGTTTAAAGTTTTTTTATATCTGCAATAGTTACGGAATAATCGCGTGTGCACACTTAACGATTACACCCTGTATATTTTCGTTTACAAAAAAAATACATACATACCTATTAAAATATACCTAAACATTTTTATTTTCAGAAAAACACCGTTATGGCGTATAGATTTGAAGTAGTTAAGCCATAAACTGCAGATAGTATAAATTTAAAATATAAAATCGAAGAAGAAAAAAAATATACTCTAATAGAATTTAGATTATGCTAGTGACTAAACCATCGAGAGGCATCTAAGATAACGGCCGCAATTTTGGTGTTGATGAGGTGAGATGAGAAGCTAAAAAAAAGCAATACATTTGATTGACAGGAAATAGATTATCGGTACGTGTAAGTGACGGTAGGGAATAGATTAAAATAAAACTCTTACGTTTTACAACAAATTTATTTAACAGTTAACTTATATTTACAATACTTACATAATATTATATGTAATGTGTTTATGTTTAATATTAAAAAAAAAATAAACACCCGCCCAACATTTACCATTTGTTCTTCATTTCATTTATAATTTATTTCTGAATATATATAAAAAAAGACGTGAGGGCCGACGCCGAGCACACGTGTCAGAAGTGAAACTTCTTTGGAAAGATTCAAAGATACCAAAATCGTCGCCACTCACACGACGTGACGGTATTGTCGACGCGACCTTGAAATTTTACTCTCAACGCGCCTAAAGAAGTTTCACTTCAGAACACCATAACCTATTACATATCTTGTCTGGATGCAAATTTTTACATCATATTTGAAACAGATAACAGTGTAATACCTATTACACATTTTCTTTGGATAAACATTAGATGTGAAAAAATATATGGTAAATTGCAACAATTGATTACTTTGAAAACCTATCTACATATATATAAAAATATGTATTAATGCCAAGGAACTTTAAGATATCAAATTACGAACACTGCATGTATGAAAATTTAAAAAAGTATGTATAACTTGGTTTAAATACAGTAACAAACCTTTTGAAATCGAGAGGTATTATAATATGACATTAGCACATGGCAATGTTGGCGAGAAATACCTATATGTATTTGTATTTAATTTTGAATATAGACTCACAATAAATATAACCCACTTTACTTTTTACTGTAAATATATTCATTACATTGTATAAAGTTCATACAATAGTGATACCCAAAGGATTCCGGTCCATTCAATCCAGTCTCTATTTGGCTTATTTTAATAAAATTAATATTGTATATATCAACTCTTTTTAATTACTCAATTTGTTCCTCTTCTTTATAAGTAATTTGTTCTTCGTCTTCATTTAATGTAATTTGTTCTTCGTCTTCATTTAATGTAATTTGTTCAACATTTTCTTTCTGATGAATTTTAAAATGATTGTTAAAATTAGCCTTTCTCCTATAACCTTCACCACACACAGTGCACACGTATTTCTTATTTTGCTTGTGTCGCAACATGTGGAGACGTAATTCATATTTTTTACTAAATGACTTATCACACACCTCGCACTTATTGTTCTTCTCAATACTGTGCTTCCTTTGCAAATGTTTTATGAAATTCGGCTTATAATTGAACACCGTACCGCAGAACTCACATGTATATTCCTTAATTTGATCTTTATGCTTTTCAACATGATGCAATTCTCGCAGCACTGCAGTGCTGAATTTTTCAGGGCAAAACTGACACTTCAATACATTCTGTCGATGTACTAAATTGGTATGTTTTACACGATACTTTTGCAGTGAAAACACTTTTCCGCATTCATCACATGGAAATTTTCCCTTACTATGCACTTGAACATGTTTTTCTAATCTGCTGGACGCTACAAATGTATCGCCGCATTCGTAACATATATAGTTATTGTAATGGGCATTCATATGGCCATCTAGCTGATGGAAATTATTAAAGGCTTCATTACATAATACACATTTGATGTTATCCCTTATTATATATGGAACAACTCTTGTATAGGCTTCATCAAATTCAATTTCGTGTTCATTAGAAAAGTGCTGGAACATTCCATTCCAGTCTGGCAACTTTGTTTCACATAAATTGCATGAGAGGTTATCAACATCAAGTTTGAGTATTTCATTGAGCCAGTAAGGTCTCATGAAATGGTCAACATTGTATGTTCTATGTTCACTGTGTTCATTTATGGTATGAATTCGTAATTCATCACCATCTTCAAACATAGGTCCATCTGTAGAACAATATGCACAATAGTATTTTGCGGTTTTGGTTTTGAATGGTATGGCATTTGTTAATGTTAGCAGTGCTTTAATCTCTTCAATGAGCTTAAAATTCTTCTCTTTATTGGAAGTTTCCTCCGTGGAATCTAGAAATAAAGTAGATATTATTTAAGTAAGTATCTAATGTAAAGTTATATATATCTATTTAGTAGGTACCAAAAATTATAATCAAAACAATTTTCTCCTTTCTCCTCAAACCTAGCAACACCATAGCGAGACAGTTAATTATACTAAGCACTCACCATTTTGAGTTTCAATCAATGCATTGTATTTATTCAAATTGTTGGTGATAGTATTCCTAGGAATGTTGTAAATTTCAGAAGCTTCGCCGCGGGTCATCTTGCCACTTTTAACTGCGTCCATTGCTTCTCTAAGCTCAAGCTGCGTGTATTTTTTGTAAACTTTCAAGCGATCTGCACCTTTTCTCTTTTTTGGCCATTTACGACTAGGCAGTTCTGTAGCTATCTCACTTGCTTTTGCTAAAATGCGTAAAAAACATTATTACCTGGGTTACTCACTGGCTTGCAAACATTCATCCATAGATTTCTCAAATTTGTTTCTATTCATATAGTAATGTCTTTTCACTCAATTTTACAGTTATATAAGAGATGAGAGATATAGATAACAGTAAGATCTGTATATTTATATTTTATCTTATAACATTTATAAATTAACATTTTTATTTTGAATTCTATGAAAAACACCTGAGCTATGATTGACTTATGTTTGGGACAACTTATATTAATACAATTGATGTTAATGAGTTAAAGTAATTTTCCAAATATGTATTATAATATAACAATTTAGTATTTTTACCTTCAGTTGTAGCAGAATTATCACCTTCTAACTCCAAGTATTCTACATCATGATATTCATCAATGTCCTCTGAAGATTCAACTTTGACATCCACACTAATATTATTTTTGAATTCCAATTGCACTGTAAGGTGAAAGTGTTTTTTAATCATTCCTAATATATTATATATATTACAGTTAAAACCCATTTTCCATTACAAGTTACAACACAATTATCCCTAGTTAGAAATAGTTGTAAATTAAAGATTTTATTAGAACTAGTAACTAGTATCTATTAATTATTAAGAATATTTACAAAAAGTATTACTACATAATTATACATTATATATCAATAATATAAACAGTGGAATCCGTTTATAATGACATTGAAGGGAAATATGAAACATGTCATAATAAGCAGACGTCATACTAAGCATTTTGTTAGAAAATAAACATCTCTATTTTTGTTAGTATTTATTTATTTCAATATGGAGAAAAATAATAGAGATAACTACACATTGAGACAAATTACAAAAAAAGCGTGAGCTTTGTCCATCATCAGATATCACATAATTCTCCCAAACACTGTTGAAAATGTTAGAAAGTATTTCGGTCACTATAACTGGACAATTTATTAAAAATTGGTCACAATAAATGACATGTCACTATAAACGAAGTCATTTTATCCAACTTTTTGTAAAGAATTTTATGTGAAAATCAAAATTTGCTGTGTAATCCGTCATAATAAGCGGTTGGTCAATATAGCCAGAGTCATAATAAAGGATTGTACTGTATAAATAAATGAAATTTATACCTTGCTGAAGCACTTGGTCAGATGCAATAATCTCCCTTTTAAAGTTAAGAGCATCCCGTAAGCGCACTATGCATGCACTGCATATAAATTCATTTCGATCCTTTCTTTCCCACTGAAATTATAATTAATATAAGCAAATGAATTAAAACCCTTACTATCCTAAATAATATTACAAATGCGAAAGTAACTCTGTCTGTCTCTTCTTCGCACCTCAACCACTGAACCAATCTGGATAAAATTTGGTACAGAAATAGCCTGAGACCTGAGAAAGGACATAGGATACTGGAAAGGTTATATTGCACGCGAACGGGAACTATACTTTAATCATGCGGGCAAAGCCGCTGGCGGAAAGCTAGTTACCAATAACCTTAAAACATTGGTGATTAGAAGAAAATACTTGAACATAACTTTGTTTTTGGTCCTTAAATTATCTCGAAAACCAAGTATTAGAATAATTTTAGTGTAAAGAATTTAAAATCAGTTTTAAATTTTTGTTTGGAATTTGGTGTAAACAATAATATGATAATACAGATATTATATAAATTTAACTTACATTCAAAGAATAGCATTCTTCAACCATCGCGCCATAAACTTCTACCTGACCATCATTTTCATATTCTTCCCATAAAGTTTTGAGATTAACGTCATCCAAACAACACTTACAGCGTCCTATTAACTCCACATTTTCATGTTTTACTAAATCCAAATCCATTATTTAAATTTATGTCTATAATTACGTTAAAACTATTAGATTTTCCATAAAATATTTAGTTCTTATTATAATGTATTGCGATAATGTTATTACAAGAAATAACTAGGAATGCTTGAGCATTCAACAATTTTTCAGCATTCTGAATTCATATAAAATTCCATAGCCATCATAGGCCATAGCCACGAGCAAATGTCAACAGACAACACTCAACTCGACAGTCGATTGTAATCACAGATTAGGTATTAGTTACGATTGTAATTTGTAAAAACTTTATGGAGGATAATATGGCAAAGGCAAAGACTTCTGCGGATGTGTCTGCGGATAAGTCCGTAGAGATATCATCACGAAATAATTCAATTTAGGCAGATGTAAGCTAAAGCAGAGCTCTGTAATTTGTAGACACATTTGTAGAGTATTTATTATTTAATGCACAGAGCACATATTATAATTTATACGTAATGTCAGTAATGTAATAAGAGCAAGAAGCTTATATCTTATACACTGGAGATTGCACTATGACCATTAACTTGTCACAAGAAAATATAACCTTGAATGACGTCAGTGTTGTTTTTTGTCTCTTTCTGTGGGTGACCACACTGGTTTGTATATTCAGGATTTTTCGAAATAAAAAAAACTAAAAATCATGGTCTATAAATAATAACGACATATATTTTTAACAGTATTTATATTATAATATTACTGGTCAACTTACATGAATAATTATCATCTTTATAGGTACATACCATTTTAATTAGTAGAGAATGATAGTTTTAAATAACGCTTGATAACTTTTGATCTCATACTACGATTTTTTAATTAAAACATCGTTTTGGTTTCTCAAGCTTCAGTCTAAAACTTTTCAATATTCCAAAGGGAGAGTTGCATCGCTAGTGTTGATGTGTGGTAACGATATTACAGTTCTCAGAAATTCGTATGTCTTTCAGGAGCTGTACTTACGGTTACTAATGGTTTCATGGTGGTTAATTATAATATAATTAAAATTACTTTATCAGTTGAGACGCAGTAACAAGAATGTGGTAAATAAAAAGGTATAGCACTTTTCAAAAGGTATTTTTTTTCTGGACCGTAATCCTCAGGCTTAAAATGCAAACTGCATATTCTGGCATGTTGATAAATTTTACCCTTGATAGGCACTATGGACAGCCATTTATTTCTTTTTATTTCATTTTTGGAAAGCTGAAATACGTAAAACAAAAAATATTAGGTTAAAAAGTATAAATTTCAATGTAAAAAAGAACAAACCACAATATGTGAGTGCAATACCGATGTCGTGTGTTGTTTCATTACTAGCATAAAAAAATTTAAAATGGTGTTCTAAATGTTCATCATAATATTGTTTAGCAATATATTATTATCGTCGCTATCCGTAAAAACCCATCATCATGGTTACCTTACTTGTTTAATTTGTTTGTTGAAAACTTGTTGAAAAATGATGAAAGTATTAGGAAAAGAACTTATTTAACATGATTGCTTAGTAAAATGATGATAAATTTGACGATTTTTGCCATTAAAATGATTCTAAACAGGTAAATGCATGAGTATTGAGGAATATTGTAAATAACGTTAATATACACTTGCCTGTGAAATTAAAGGCCAGAATTTGGTGTCCAAAAACTTCTGCAATTTTTCACAATGCAATACATTATTAATATTCGGAAAATATTTATGAAATACGCAACAATATTAACTTAAATATTCGAAGCGACGCAATTTTTTTGACACTTATGCCATATTGTCAAAGTGAGAGTTGCTACAATTTTATTATGGTAACTACCCATAATCAGGGAGTATCGCTTTTTAATAATTGGTTCAGATACTTATTTTATTTAGCATAAATAATAATTGTCTCATCCAACAATGCTTCTGAATGACGTTGTTGACAATTTATCAACAAACTCATGTACAAAAACTAACCTTTTGCACAGAATATTACAGCATACATAGTAGCCTTGGGAAAACTTCGTATTAACAGTGGCAATACCAAGTTTGGTGTGAAAGTGATAGAACACAACAATTTTCTTGTTACACGTCAAATGTTCATACCGAAATCTCCA
>CAJQZN010033458.1:0-13325 GCA_907164685.1 Colias eurytheme
GCCGGCGCATGCGCAACAGCGCCAGCCCGAGCGCACACGAGCGCAACCGCCGATCTCCGCTCGGGTAACTTCGGCGCAACGAACACAGCCGAACTTGCCCGAACCTGCCCGAGTACCTCAACGCAGCACAGCTCGACCCAGCTCGACACAGCTCGGCTCAGCACCGGCACACCTCGACCCAGCCAAGCGGACGGTCATACGAGCGGCGTGCCAGGTGCTCCAGAGCACGATGGACGCGCTGGAGGAAGGCGCCGACCCAATACCCATCCTGATGCAGGGCCTGTTGAGTCTCGTTCAACAGTGAGTATACGCTTCATTTACTGGAACGCGAGCGGGCTCAGCAAGGAGAGAGCGACACTACTGCGCCACCTCATGCGGGAACAACGAGTAGACGTCGTCCTCCTAAACGAGACGCACCTGGGCGCGCCTGACAAACTCAGCGCGTCTGGCTACGTCTCGTACAGACAGGACGAATGCTCCCCGTATGGGCGTAAGTACCGCGGACTTGCGATCCTTATCCGCAAGTCCATCCCTCACACCCCACTCCCCGCTTTCGCATCCCAATCCTTTTCCGCGCTCGGCATCGAGGCGGAGTTTCCGGTGGGCAGGCTGCGAATGTATGCTGTATACAGGCCGCCCGGGGGGAGAGTTGACACGAACGAGGTGAAACGTCTTTTCGCCTCGAGCGTGCCGACGATCGCCGCGGGTGACTGGAACAGTAAGCATTCGCACTGGCTATCCCGCCTCGATTGTTGCAACGGCAAAGCCCTTTATAACATTATCGATTATAACGACATTGTTATAGAGGGCCCCTCCGAACCTACTCATTATCCTCGTACAGACTCCCACCAAGCGGACGTCATCGACTTTACGATTCACAATGTGATCCGCCAGTCGATGACGCAAACTGTTATTGTGGACGATCTCGGCTCAGACCACCTGCCGGTATTGGTCGAGATCACCGCAAACAGTTCCGCGCTTGCCCCATCCTACTCCCGCCGCTGTGTCAATTGGGAGTTATTTGCGAATACGCTTGAGCGCTCCACGCCCTCACGCGCGGTTTCAAGCGCCGAGGACGTGGAGATATTCGCAAATGACTTGCATGAAGCACTTAAGTCCGCTCTTTCCCAGGCCACGACACTCAAACCGTCCACGTCCATACTCCCCCCTATTCCTTCTCACATTAAAGCCCTTATCCAGAGGAAGCGAGCTCTGCGACGGCAGTGGCAGCATTCGCGCTGTCCCACCCTCAAGCGGCAACTTTCTCGTTTGCGAGAGCAAGTTAGCGATGCGCTTGAGGCGAACAGGATCGAGGGCTGGCACCGTGCGATCGACTCGGCCGCCGAGGACTGGCCCTCGCTCCACAACCTCTGTCGCAGGCTTAAATCCTCAGCCGCCCCCGCGCGCCCACTCACCGATTCCGCGGGTAATTATATATACGCCCCTCAGGGTCGCGCTGACTTGTTCGCCGAACATCTGGCACAAGTTTTTCAGCCGAACCCCCTGACGCCGTCGAGCGCCGCCCACGCAGCGGTGGTGAACGAACACCTATCAGGTTTTCTAGCATCACCGATACCGCCCGCTGAGGAAGTATTCTTCACCTCCCCGTCCGCCGTCCGCCGTGCGATTTCGCGTACAAAGTTGCGCAAAGCGCCCGGTGAGGACGGCGTGACGAACGAATCCCTCCGCCACCTCCCCCGTAAAACAGTCGCGGCTTTGTCGCGGCTGTTTAACGGTATATTACGCGCCGGTCATTTCCCTTCAGTGTGGAAAACCGGTCGCGTAATAATGATCCCGAAACCCGGCAAGAATGCCTCCTTAGCGGGCAGTTATCGACCCATCACCTTGTTGAGCACAGTCTCCAAGGTGTTCGAGTCACTACTGCTGCCTATGCTGCGTCCGTACGTGTCGCCGCGCGCTGAGCAATTCGGCTTTCGCTCGGCACACAGTACCACCCTTCAGGTATCTAGAGTATTGCACCATGTTAGCTCCGCCTTGAACAGGAATGAGAGAGCGGTCGCAATATTCCTAGATATCGAAAAGGCTTTCGACCGCGTCTGGCACGAGGGTCTTATATATAAGATCCTTACCACTACCCAATGCCCCGCGCGGCTCGTGAGGATATTGCACTCCTTCCTCACGGACCGCTCCTTTCACGTTTCCGTGTCCCCCGCCATTTCCCGAAACCACTCTGTGCAGGCGGGTGTCCCGCAGGGCAGCTGTTTATCGCCCGCGCTATACTCCGCCTACACAGATGACTTCCCCTCCCCCGCGCCAAATTCTAATCAAATCCTCGCGCTATACGCCGACGATGTAGCTTTAATCGCCGCATCGTTGAATACAACGCATGCGATGGTTAAGGCGCAACGCTGGCTTGATGAGTTGCCTGCGTATTTCGATCGTTGGCGGATATCTGTTAACGCGCGAAAGACACAGGTGATTCGGTTCGGTGGTTTGACTCCCTCCCACCAACTCACTCTGGCTGGTGAGCAGATCCCATGGTCCGATACCGTCCTTTACCTAGGTGTAACTATTGATTGCCGGCTTCGCTTTAACAGCCACGTGAAGCAGGTAATTAACAAGTGCAAAGCCGCCCACGCCATACTTCGTCCGGTGTTATACTCTGAACTCCCGCTGCGTATAAAGGTAAGCGTTTATAAAACCTACCTACGGCCGCTCCTCACGTACGCCGCGCCCGCCTGGTATGTGTATGTGTGTGAAAGCCTGCGCCGCAAAATGCGTGCGCGGCAGTCACTCGCATTACGCGCTATCGTCGGTGCGCCGAGGTATGTGAGAAACGAGCTAATACGTAGCGATCTCGGTGTAGAAACGCTGGATGAGTTTATCCTTCGTCTCTCCCAAAATATGTTCTCGCGGGCGGACGCCTCCTCTCATTCCCATCTCCGAGAGATTGCTCCGCACCGCGCCATTCCCGGGTCGCGTCGTCCAAATCCGCGCGATCTACTACCACCCCCCTCTCCTAAGGCGAACACGCCGTCCTCACCACCGGCATTGCAAGCAATACCGGCACCATACACTGCGCCTCCAGCGCCACCTACCGCCCACGCACTCTGTGCGCCCCTCACTACTCCCTCCTACCAAACCTACTCCCACGCGCAAATAGCGCAATCCTATACAACGCCCCCACCCACGCAAGCTTCGCCTGCGACGGCGCTTCCTATCGCGCCGTCTGTCGCCTCACCCTGCATAACTCCTACACAGTCGGTACACAACGTACCCAGCCAATCCACCGCCCACTCCCACGCGCAATTGGCGCCTCCTATCACACCCATCGGTTTTGTGTCGCTCCCGGGTTCCCTGTCCGTCCCCGGCTTAGACACAAGTCTAAGACGGGCTCGTAAAACCAAACACAGGTCGGTCGAGTCTTCGCAAAATGCGAAAAGGTTAAAAAAGTCGGGCACAGTCTCCTATACTGTGCCCCAATTTACTAATATTTCTATCCCCAAACAGGGCGATTCGTCCTCCCAGTGACCTGCCCGTATTAGCGGGCAGCGCTATCAACCTGCTGCAGAGGACGAATCGTCCTGAACAGCATCCCCCACGCAGCCTCCTAACGGAGGCCGCGTGTGTGAAGACCCTTGCTGCACAGAGCACATTCACTCGCCGGCTGTCGGAGCGTTCGGAGCTCTCTCTATAATTTCCACGTAGATTAAAAGTGCAGTAAAATACCCACGGGCGTTCTACTTCGAGTATGAGCGTCTGCTCTGATGATGGTGACGTCGGAATTGCTGACGTCCCTCTTTTTAAAAATAGCCTTTGGCCCCTTCTTCCGTCATATATATTTGGATACCATAACATTTAACTGAGATTGCTCACAAATTTTTACATAAAACAAACGATTCTTAAGCTTACCGATCTGACCAATTTCGCAAGGACTTTTAATAGAATGGGCCCTTAAACTTGAACCAAAATTCCCGAGCCAATAACATGCGGTCAAAAAGCCTTTACTTAGCAAGTGGATCCTTAGTTTAGTCTCGCAATCCCGGTTGATAAATTGTAGGTGACCGCAGCCCTATTGCGAACTATTAAATCGGTAAATCTTGCTTAGTCTGTTTTATTATTACTCTGTTATTTATAGAGCAAATAATTTTGGTTGGTATTATGTCTATTTATAGTTTATTGAATTAACACGGTATAATCATGATTAACAAGAATAATATAATGGTCCTTTTTCAGAAAACACTGAATACTGATATATTTTGGTTTGTAATTTATTGGGCATTGGACAGGAGAACCTATAATCGAATAGATTTATTATAATGACGTGTTCCTTTTTAAATATTATTCTTGTACTAACAATGGAATTAGGACAATTAAAAAATAATCCAGGCATCCAGAAATATAGCTAATTAATATACCTACCTACGTAAATTATTAACTACCCTCCTTCCATTCATCGTCTACCAAATTCTTGCCACATTAAACCATTGCCCAATTGTCGAGAATGTCTCAAATCCCCTGCCTCTAACTCAGTACCTTGGATTCTGCGAAAATCCCACCTAATACCTTCCCTTGTAATTTAGTCCGGGGTATCTGGGCCGGGATTCGTAAATTGAAGACCACAATAGTCTGGACTGTATTAAACGCGCTTTAATCGAACGGAGGAGAATTTTTGCCAGGGTCAAATGGGTGGAAATTAAACGGTGCCTTTCCGAACGCTTTTTGGCGAATCTATGAATTAAAGGATGGGAAGAATTCGGTAGAATTACTGAGAATTCAGAACTCACTTTTCATCTTTACTATTCTAGTTCTATTGGTTATTCTAACATTTATTGTTTATGATAGAGCTGAAATTGATTTAAAAATACCGAACATGGACATAGTTAATTCACTTAATTTTCAGTTAATTTCAATTTAAAGTGTTATTGTGTCCTTATGTTCTGTGACTTAATTTTGCAAATTGACGTCGTTACCATCACAGGAAAACGGACTATATTAGGTATATTTTTAATTATTGTATAATAGAGATGATTCACAGACATTCAACAGGCTATTCATTGAGAAGCTATAATATATTGGCAATAACAAAAATGGGTTTTTCAGCGAACGAGGAAAATGCTTCAATATTTTATTTTGTACATGAAAATCTTTTTGCAATTGTTCGAAGGATTTCCTTAACTTTTAGTATATAAAAATATGTATATTTGCCCAATTGTTACTTGAATATCAATATTATTAGCCTATCGTGTTCAATTTGGAGATAAAATGTAAGTACATAGAGCCAAATAATCGAATCCCTGTAAGAGAAAAATGTAACAATGCAAACAGTGTTTAAACGAGGTCAGTAAAACGCCATTTGTATGTAAATGTTATCGGGACATTCGCTTAATCCCGGGCCTTTCCGCGCAGCGAGCGTGTATCTGGTTTAAACTGGATTAGGGCTGCCACAACACACATCGCGAATTTTAATTGTTGCACACGGTGTAGTTTTTATCGACTGAATTAATGTGTTGTGTCAAATTTTATAGATAAAACAACAACTAATACTACTGGTTATTTTAATAAAGTGTATCTTTTAATAATTTACTATGCTGCATTATGAATAGATTACTAAAATTTATTGATAATAGTATTTCTACAATAACAAACATTAAATGGTTGTTCACCGCAATTATACATGCATGCTCACCTTACTCTTACATTTTCAAGTGTTTAATTATGAAAATTTTTCCAAGTATTATAACACTTACAATCTAATGAGTAAAATTATGAAAAATTAAACGCTGACAACCCTAATCGAAATTAGTTGTAGGATTCGCTGATAGTTTGGCAAAGTGTGAGTAGTTTAGCGAAGCGCTAAGATAAAAGGCTTACATTAGCTGTTGGCTGGAGCGCTGAAAAATGTTGCCACTTACATAAACAGTGTGTTTCATCCCTTAGCCTTGTCTAGCTCTCCCTCTTTACTAGCTTTTGTACACATAAGACTTGTACTTTATTGCTCTTTGTTCTTATTCTTATTTCGTGGAGTTAGGGCTACCGCACGTGTGTTTTTTGAAATCTCCAAGAAGTTTAGTGTGTCTTTTATTTATTGGAGTGCTTTAATTTGACTGATTTGGTTGGAAATCTGTCTATTTTAGAAATAAAGAAGTAAAAATGTACTTTATAAAAATATTTCGCTTTTGGTTGTTATTTCAATAGAACCAGTATATAATACTATTTCAGGAAAACAACGATTAGATTAAAGCAGCAGTTTCGTATAATTTAGTAAATTCGTATTATAATAAATTTCTAAATAAGTATTTAAAATGAATATTATCTACATTTTAATAATATTGTAAACCAGTCATACTAGAAACTAGAAAGTGCCCTAAAGAAATCGTGTTTCAAACGAAAGTTTATTGTGCCCCCGTCGCATTATTCTAAACACAATCCGAATGATCGTATCACCGTTAATTTAAAAACCCCAGTAAGGAATATCGATTCAACAATCGATATTTATTCTCTAACGATTTCAATTTTATCTCGATTCCGATATCTCGGTGACACTGGTTGAATTCAAAATGTAGGGTTCTAATTTGCGAGTACATTCTCTTTGATATGGTCTTGTCTACGACACTATTAGACTGTTTGCTAATTAATAATGAGCCTTATGTAGGTGTGTTAAGGTTAAGAGTTGTGTGAGCCGGTTTAATGGTTGATAGTGAAGTAGTGTTGGCACAATCCCCTATTATCGATAAAGATAAGATGGCTGATCGTTGTATTGAGCTGTTCTGCGGTTAATAGTAATAACATTGTAGCGTGACGTTATTATTATTACTGCGTGCAATACTGACGGTAACGTGAAGATGTTATTTATAAAATACTAGCTATCTGCCCGTAGCTTCATCAATATTTACCTTACCTACTTCAAGTTGAATAGCGTATGCTTTATGTTCAATGAATATTATTTCTCCCAACGGTGGTAAAACCAAAAGTATCGTTGGACCTTCTTCAAAATTCTAAATCTATACAAAAATTAATGAATTTATTAAATTTGGTTCAGTAGTTGGTATTAAAATCATCCACACGTCTTTCAGTGTTTGAATATCACTTTCATATAACGCTATTGTCACTGTTAAAAAATATTGACACTGAAAAAAAAAATGCATCAACCAACAAGTAACTTTTAAAAAGTCAAGCAATTTATCAAATAGTGTTATTAGATCACGAGAACAATATATAACACGAAGTGAGTACGTGCAATAGTCAAATAAAACGGGAACGTAAATTGTAAGCAACCTACTTGCACTGACAAGTGTTATTTATTATGGCGCAAGTGAGAAGCGTTCGCTGTGACAAGACTAGCTGTAGCCCGCGGTTTTGATCGATCGTAGCCCTGGTGAAAGTCCAATGTGTGTTTCAGTTTATAAGTTATTAAAGGACAAAATTGCAGCCACATCGATTAAAGTAGTTTTCGCGTGGAAGAGCAACAATTTTTTTTTCCAAAACTAGCAGTTATCTCTAAATCCATATACACTCTTTTACTTATATTTTATATTAAAACATATCTCGCCTATTGCAAAATCATATTTCATTTTTTTTAATTTTATTTGACTTAGATGCATTTTAACGATTCCCTATTAATGTTATCTAGGGTATAAAATGTCGCGTATAACCTAGACTACATGTTAGATCAAGCAAAATGCATCGCTAGAGCGCTAACTAACGCAAGGAAGATATTTACGTGGGTACCACTTAGCGCTTATCGCTTCAATAAATCGCTTCAAGCGCTCATTTGTTCAAACGAATGGGGTCGGTTACTTCGCAGTGATTACCTAAATGTTAACGTTTTTCTCCATTTTTATCGGGGTGGAATTGCTGTATGTTTTTGTTAAACGGTTAAATAAATGACGCAAATGTATTATGTATGTGCGGATAATTTGTTGTGGATAACGGATAAACGAATAATTTACTATGCTAAAATCATGAGATTCATCTTATGAATACAAATAAATCAAATGTAAACAAAGTGTATTAAATGATACCTACACAAAATATCGATAATCTCAACTAAAAAATTAACAGCAATAAAATGACGATCTAATTTGAATCTTAGTTCAAAAACAAAAGGCAAGACAAAAACTTTAAATTATCGACTTCAATAACAATCACGTCTTCAAAGCGAACACGATTTACGATCTCCATTACCAGACGTAACTTTTTAATTCCGCAGAACGTTAACAAAAACAAATCTTCCCTAATGGCTTGCTTCCCGCCTCCTAACATATGACTTGCAACAAGCATTGCACAACGTCTGTGTTACCCTCGCATTATTTATTGCCACCTGAGCTCGCAATTACATCCGCTAATGTGGCAGCCTTGGAAATATTACTGCCAACATTGTGAAAATTACAAGAGTGCCAGATGCTGGTACCGCCATGACACTCGCTATATGAGAATTTTAAAATTGTCTCTGTTCGTAGTTAGTACTGTGACACAAATGTTATGTAATTTTAAAAGTAACTTAGCTGTTGGGAAATGTTTAATTTGTAAGCATTTTGGGATTTTGTAGAGTTGTTCTTGATCTCTCATTTATTTAAATTACGTTGCGTAAATTCTCTAAAATTACACTACCTACTTCAGAAGTAGATTCAAGAATATTTTATAGTGAAACTTGTTTACTGAAATTTGCAATAAATCACACAATATGCTACGTACGAACAGACGATTTGAACGTAATAAAAATATGGCGTAACACAAAGTGGAAAAACATGAAACGAAAATATCTATGAATTACGACACAAACGCGAAACAAAAAAAGCGAGTCGAGCATAAAGCAGCTTTTATTGCCGCAATCAATAATATTTTATACGAACATTCAATATCGGCAGTAGCTCAAGCGTAAAACGCTATAATTACACCAAACTGCACATAAACAAGATTTACACGGAAACTGTCGCATCTGAAAAAGTCCCCAACGACTATAAAATTTGCTACGTTTATCTAGAACGCCAATAAACAAACTGCGGAAGAGCGGATAAAGCCAAAAGACCAGCATATATCTCGCGGGCAATAAAATAAATCCGACTCAGCTCCATAATAACATTCAGAGCTGAATTATTTTCTAATCCGCCGTCGGGGAGCTAATAGTTAGCACGTGCCGGCCTTTATGCTGAGTTACGGCCGAAAACATCCCAAGAAAAACATGAATTTCCTCTACTACGCTGGCTCTAATGCCCCCTTAATGCGGACACCTTAATAATTGTCAAATAAATTCAGCGAAAAAGTGCTGCAGCTTAGACGGTGTGAGTGTAATGACGTCATAAAGTCAGCGCGGTTATCCAGCGATTGTAGTGAGTTAGCGCTTACTTCGCTATATTGGGAGGAGTAAATCACGATTTCATTACCCTCGAAGTTTACTTTACGTGAAACTTTTCAAGAGATCAACAACTTGATATTAATTTATTTGTTTAGTTTAAACTCCTGAGTAATAAAGTGCAATGTGAATATGTAAATAGATTAAGAATTTGTGTAAAATATATCGAAGAAGAAGAAGCAGTGGGTATAAACTATTTGGTATAAAATGATAAAAAAAATCTCGCACCCAGTTTTTTTACAATGATAATTGACATTATATTACTTCAGTTTTAATTATCTTTTAGTCCGCAGATTTAAAAAAAAACCCTAAAAAATAAGCCCAAAAATAGGCACCTAGCCAATTCCGGGTATTTAAACGAGTCCTACCGCAACAATATACCAATTCCTCAAAGTTGTTTAAACTGGTATCGCGAATTCTCATCTCAACCGTGATAGGACATAAATAACAAGTCATATTTTCACGCCATTTCAACTCTGCCCCCCACAAAGGAATGCACGTCTGTTTAGATTAATGTACATTCATATATTTATACCCCTCTCTTTCGCTTATTTCCTTTTCTTAACTCAACTATGTACCCACCTACAAGCTTTTTTCAACTATATCTTGTAGTGATAGAGTTCAAATTTGGTTACCTATTCAGGAAAGGTAAGCCGTTTTAAAGTTTGCAGGAGATGAATTTTCCACAAACTTTTCTCCGTGTCTATCTGAGCACTTTGTAAGATAAAAATGTGGACCCGTAGGAGAATAGATCAAGCCTGTCTGCGGCGAGGTGGTTGACTACCGACAAAAAGTTGCTGTTACACGGTGACCAGGCTTGAAGAAAATTGCGAAACTTATGTATGAAGTTGAAGAATTATGCAGTAAACTTCAAAGTTAATTTTGAATTTGCTTCAGTCCTTTTTCGACAATATGACGTCGCATTTTTAACTAAAAAGAAGCTGAAGGGAAATATTTCATTGTGAAAAGTATGCGTAGGCCAACTCATCTTCGTTCCTTTTTTATTGTAAGTAGGTAGACTTAAATGATTTGAATATAGTTATATTATATCCTACTACTATTATAAAGGCGAAAGTTTGTAAGTATGGATGTATGGATGTTTGTTACTCTTTCAAGTAAAAACTACTGAATGGATTTGAATGAAACTTTACCACAATATAGCTTATACATCAGAATAACACATAGGATAGGTTTTATCCCGGAAATCCCACGGGAACGGGAACTATGCGGGTTTTCCTTTGAAAACGCGGGCGAAGCCGCGGGCGGAAATCTAGTGTATAATAAAAATATAATAAAATAATTTAGTAATAATGTTGTGAATAGAAAAACATAACCTTTAATTAATTATTTTTAAAAGTCGTACAAATTCCCGCCTTTCCTAGTCCCACGTTAGAACTTAACATGCTGACCCTACAGTGAGTCTTGACAGTCGCTACATTAGCTTTGCCGGATACTTTGTACTTGTTGAAACATTAATTTCGCGAAACTCTACACATTTATCACATGTACTCAGCGTGCATTGAAAATGTTAGTTTAAATTTTATAGAACTAAATTTTATTCGTCATTGTCGCTCGCTTATGAATTGTAATAAGATTATATAGCACACATGTAGCTGTGAATGTACAATTTGTGTAGTTACTATTTTAGTTTTATTGTTGTAGTTATCTTTTTAGTACTTGAGCGTGTGGTCTTAATTCCCAAACATAAGTAAAGTTCCTGCTCTTTACATAATATGGGCTGTTATACTTGGCTTGTTTTTGGGATTATCCACTTTTTTACCGTGCTCTGTTAAATTGAAATATTTGGTAATCGGTTCTCAAGGAAATTTTATCATTTTGTTTAGTTTATTTGTGTTGCATCTTCATCATAATATATTTGCCAGCAGACCTAGATATCATTTCTAAGCATAAATCGGCTCTTAACTATTAATAATCATGAAATTTGCCTCTTCCATACCTCTTACACAACCTAGTACATCAATCATGTGAATCAACTGTCAATAACGTATTTAAAATAAGAGAATAACAGTAATTCTAAGATTTCCACGGCTCACAAGAAAGCGAATTTTTTCCATCATTTGTATTGAATACAATAGATCGATCAATATATGACTGCATTTATTTTTTGCAACCAAGTATCATAAATATTACGTACTTTGATCCGACGTCCGTATAATTTGTAAGGTAAAACAACGCTATTTGGGACGTTTAAATAAAACTATTAAATAAATTAAGTTTTGGTAAAGATGGTATTTAAAGATGGTATGAGCAAAACCAATCATAAATATAAATAAAAAAAGAATGCAATTGTTAGAATTAATTCTAAAAGAAAATGTTGTAAGGTGTAAGTTCAGATAAATACAGCGAATTATTAATATACTAGCTGTCCCGGCGAACTTTGTACCGCCCTGTCAATGAATGTTGTGTTACCTTTTGAACTAATTTAGGCTTTGATGAACGTAATACAATGATACAAAATAAATATTTATATGGATTGATATGTAATAGTATTTTATTTTATTACTTCAAACACGTCTCAGAGAAAAATGACTGAATTTTAATAATTTGTGCAGCATGGATTAATTCTTTTCATTCTTTAACTGTTATCGACCACGCCATCGTTTCGTTTCACTTTAGTTGTGATAATAATTTTACCATTATCATTCGGCGATCGACGCTGATACAGTGGGTAACCATCGTTGCCTCTGATGGTTCAACATTTTCTGCACCTTCTTCTGTGCTAATTGCATCGCATAAATGGATGTAATCTTCAAAACGCAATTTAGCTTGTTTATAGCAATATTGTTGACGCAGTCGACAAAATCGCAACAAATGATTGTCAGAATTTTTACATTTTTATAGAATTTTTTTAAATAATTAATCGAACTAAACTTCTTGGTTAGTTTCCCCACCAAAAAGTGAAAAATACCTTATTAATTTCTGAAAACACGCGTAAACACAAACATTTGAGGAATTTTTATGTATCTGCTTTTATTGCACTTTTTAATAATTGATTTTAAAATAAATACAAACAATATTTATTTACCCTTTTTAATTTTTTATTATTTTACACACATTTTTGAACGCATGAATGTCAAACATTATTTTCCGTATTTGACAGCATTGACAACTAATGATTGACATGTACGAAAATCAAAATTTTGGGAAAATATTTATTCGTCTAGTTTTTGTTGTTTTTATGATTTATTCTTCTATTCTGGACGGAGACAAATCCAACGAATCTAAAACCATGAAAATTGGTTCAGTAGAACTCGAGTTATAAGTGTTGGAACATACAGACTTTCTTTTATATATATAGATTTTCAAATTTAATTAAAACACTACAAAAGACTTTGAAATGTTTACCAAGTGTAGACATACTACTCGCACTTTTAAATTTTTAATCACACAGGATATAAAACATTGGCACCAAAGTGTCACCACCAGATGCACTTACCCTAAGGAATGGCGCTGTCAGCTTTCACCTCAATAAAGCATGTTCCATACGTCAAGATCAGAAGACGTTTGACGCGAGTTTTAAATTGAATAAGAAATAAATCTTGTCACTTTTTAAGGCTGTATTGACGGCGTCTCCGTGTCGCTGTCACCAGTTGTCGCATGTCGAGCGGTAACTAGCTGCGTTTGATGTTTACTTTATTTAGCAAACCTTTAACTGAATAAATAACTACGCTTATCGTTGCCTACATTCCGGAAATAGCTTTGCCGATTGAAGATATAGTTTAGGTCGGTAATTGGTTGTTTTACCTCATTGGAATAACAGTTGTATTCGATATCGAGTTGAACAGAATATATAGAGCAAACTTTTTACTCAACTATATTACGATTTGCTCACAGGATTTGCTCTTTATTTTCCAGGCTCTTTGTAAATACTTTTTGCAATACAATGTATATTAAGAAAAGTTAAAATATATTTCTGACTATTCATGCAAACTGAACAACAAATTCAGACGAATAATCGCCAACGTCCATACCACGTTGAATACACCGG
>CAJQZN010033460.1:0-11490 GCA_907164685.1 Colias eurytheme
TTTGATCATAACATCTCGCGACACATTTGACAACCATTCTTCGTTCGCGGTAAGATGAACACTCGCCCCGGAGTCAATATACCAGTCACTTTTACAAAATTCACCATTCAGGAACACGGCGCTAAACGCGTTACTTCTTGTGCGTTCATTTTTATTTGTATTCGACGCATTTTTGTCCGAAAATGTACACTGATTGCGATAATGTCCTGTTTGTTTACATTTGTAGCATCTAATGACTTTTGGTTTTGACTTTGACAAGTTTGACATCTGTTCAGTGTTACCAATATTCCGTTTCATCTTATAACTCGCAAATGCTCCACTGGAATTGGAAGCGCTACTGTCTTTGCCATTTCCACTTTCTTCCATGTCCAATAATTTTGTTTTAATGGCGTCTGATGTCAATGGTATGCCGCAATGCTCAATCGCCATTATCATAGGGGAATATTTTTCTGTTAATCCCGCTAACAAAAGCGATGCGACCCACTCATCATTGATATTAAAGCCCGTACCGCTTAATTTTTGGCTTGTTTCAATGATTTGTGTCACGTACGAAGTCATTGAAGCACTATTTTCGAGTCGTATTGAAATCAAACTCCTCAGCAAACTGATTCTTCTCGTGAATCCTGAGTCATCAAATAGGTTCTTCAATTTCTTCCACAGCTCATGTGTCGTTTGTACACTTTTTATATGCACATAAAGCGACGAATCTATTGTCATGATCAGCTTAGCTCTGGTTTTCGCGTCACCTGCTGCTCCTATTTCTGCTGGTACAGTCTCCGACTTGATGCAATTAGACAATCCCTCCAGCACCAGAAAATTCTCAGCCGCAAAAGCCCATTCGCTGTAGTTTTCACGTCCTTTCAATTTAGGCACACTAACAAGATAATTCGTCGTCATTTTCAACTAAAAAATCTGGGTCCATAACCTCTAATAAAATAAAACGCTTGATCGACAGACAAGAACTAACTATATTTTAAAAACCGAACATATCAAAACCTAACACACATCTTGCTACATGTCGCTACTAAATAGTTTGTATATGAGTGATATTGTCGATATAAAATAACAATTATTCTAGATAGATTGCTCAAATCTGTAGAACCCCTTATCCGGAATGAACAAGCTGGCTTCCGCCCTAACAAATCCTGCACCGACCAGATTAACACACTCCGTATAATTCTTGAGCAAGCAGCCGAATGGCAGAGGGAAATATACCTAACCTTTGTTGATTTTGAAAAGGCCTTCGATACGGTAAGGTGGAGTTCAATTTGGTCTCGGCTACGTGAAATTGGTGTCCCAGGGAAGATAATCTCTATGATTCAAGCGATCTATAAGAACTATTCGTGTCGAGTTACCCACCAAGGACTAGTATCGGAGGATATAATGGTACATGCAGGCGTCCGACAAGGATGCCTTCTTTCGCCTCTTCTCTTTCTGCTTGTCCTCGATGGCATTATGCGAAGCGCTACAAATCCGCGTCGAGGTATAGAATGGGGACTATCAAAAGTACTGGAGGATCTAGATTACGCTGACGACCTGTGACTTTTCAGTCATACTAGAGCGGATATGCAAGCAAAGCTAGATGACTTACGTAAAGAAGCCGCAAAAGCAGGTCTAAGGGGGAACACACAAAAGACCCAGGAGATGAGATGCGGGACAACAAGTTCTTCTCCGTTACTCATATCTACAGACATCGTAAAACGCGTACATTCGTTTACTTACCTTGGAAGTGTGGTTTCGGAAAATGGAGGATCAGAGGAGGATGTCGCCACTAGGATTTCAAAGGCCCGAGCAACCTTTGCACAGCTCCGGAATATATGGCAATCACGGAAACTTACACGAAAAATAAAACTGAAGATATTTAGATCCAATGTGAAGACCGTGTTGCTGTATGCCTGTGAGACGTGGAAGGTAACAAAGAACATCTCTTCGCAAATCCAGGTTTTCCTGAACCGCTGCCTTCGTCAAATCCTCGGTATCTACTGGCCCGAGACTATATCAAATGACCAGCTTTGGGTACGCTGTGGTGAGATCGCGATTGACCAGCAAATCAAACGTCGTAAGTGGAACTGGATTGGCCACACGCTCCGAAGGGAAACGGATCATATTCCAAGGCAAGCCTTAGACTGGAACCCCCAAGGAAAGCGTAAGCGTGGCCGTCCTAAACAGACCTGGCGGCGGACAGTCATAGACGAAGCCAAGAAAATTGGGAAAACTTGGAGCGAGATCAAAAGGGTAGCTCTTGATAGACACATCTGGCGGAGCACTGTGGATGCCCTCTGCCCCAGCTAGGGGACACAGGAACATAAGTCAAGTCAAGATAGCTCATCTATTGAAGAAGGCTACAGGGTATATATCATCACGCTACGACCAACAGGAGTGGAGCCACGGGGGTGAAACCGCGCGGAGCAGCTCGTTACACTAATATATCATGACTCACGTTCCTCAAGCGACAGCTCAAGCCGAGGTTCGTGGTCCCCGTCAAGGGGGGACGCCCTTGTGCATGTCGCTACCAGGGTGAACCTTCAGTTCACCCCCGCGTCCGCGTTAAAATGTAGAAGCCCTTCTGGCTAACATTGAGAGACACCACACAAAAAAAAAAAAAAAAAAAGACTCACGTTCCGGCTCCTCGTCCTCATCGGTATGGAACTGCGCGATGTGCGCCTGCAGCAGCCGCTCGGTGGGCAGCTTCACGTCGCACATCGAGCACGCGAACCGCACGCGCACCGGGCTCTTGAGCGTGGAGTGGGCTTCTCGTCTGTTATGTAAAATTAAATTATAGTAGAGCCATTTTAATAGGCAACATTTGACAGTTCAACAACGTAACCTAGTAACGACGCCATAGAATAATGTATTATTTCGTTTTGTTAGTACTGCACATTTGCTTAACTTTTTTCAATTACGATTACATATTTATATAAATAATGACCGATACAAGTAATTTTAAGATTTGATTTTACTAATAAACCATAGTAAACATAATAAACAATTTCTGATTTAAAGAACTGACGTCGCTACAATTTTGTGACAATAAACCTTTCTTCTTTTTAAATACCAGAGACGTTACTCTAAAAATCGAAATATGACATCTAGAATCGAATGCAATGATTACTTGTGAATAATTTTGGGGTTTGGCGGCGTCACTCGCGTCCGTAGGTTTTAACCACCTAATTATAATAGGCTTGCCCTACACGTGCCCCCCGGGTGGTGCCAACCGAGTGACAACTGGCCGGAGGGCTGCTAAATAATACTCCTAGGTGATGGTATGTGGGCAGCATCACCTAGTACTGGGGTTGGGGCCGATGAGGCCGCTGTGGAGCCGAAAGGGCCCAGCCCCAGATAGCGGCTGGCGGGTTTTATCCCGGCAGGCGTACTGCAAACTGGAGGGGAGAGGAGGAGAAGAATGGAAGCAGGTTTTAAAAATGAACTACCCCAGGAGGGTACCACCAAGGGTGGAGAATCCCTCCCTGAGTCGAACTCAGGCAGCCCCACGTATTCTGGGGGGGGCAAAAACTTGCTTAAAGAAACTGTCACTGAGGAGGTGGGATCCCAGGCCTCCTCGGTGTCAAATACTACTGGACCGAGAAACACTATTAGTGCTTTAGGCGCTGGGCCCCCGGGGAAACCCAAGGCACCAAAGCCTGCAAATTTGGGGCGGGGCTCTGCTTCGGCCAAGGTGACGCGACCACCCCCGGGCTTGTGTTGCCGACCTACGGCTGAGGCGGGGCCTCGTTCTAAACACGGCCATCCTAAGGGAAAACCCAAAAAGTTGGCCAGCTCGGCGTGCGCTTCTCCGCCGAGCTACACTGAAGCCTCGGCTGACGTGGTGAACGAGTTGAGTAGCGCATCAAACCAAAAAACACAAAAACCGACAGCGGAACGAGTTGTTGCGTCAAAGTCGCGACCAGCCGGTGCACCGACGACCATGAACAGAGGGACCTCAGAATACCTGACGGGACCGAAGGAATTGGTTGAAGGAAATCCGGCTTTGGGTGTGACCGAGATGCAATCGTACTCCCGCCACCCTACAACATTACAAAATCCTACAGCGGAACAAGCTGCTGCGTCAAAGTCGCGACCAGATGGTGCACCGACGACCGCGCACGGAGGGACCTCAGAATGCCTGATGGGCCCGATGGAACTGGTTGAAGGGAATCCGTTAGTGGGTGTGACTGAGAAGCAATCATGCTCCCGCCCCCCTACAAATTTGGTTGTCCCCACTGCGCCGAAGGTTGGGCTGCGGGGGACCCTCGACCCTGCAGGGGAGAAACCTCCTGCGGGGCCTGAGTCGTGTCGCCCACAGTCATCGGTCGGTGGTGATCTGTCCTCGGACTGGACCGTTGTTCCCCAACAGAGTCGCAAAGCAAAGAATGCACCAGTTGGGAAACACCAGGAAAGCGACCCATCAGGGAAGCGGACCTCCAACTCGAGCGACGGAACGACAAAAAACCGATTGAGCAGAAAACGACGACGCAAATTAATGGCTCGTGATCAACTACAATCTGAAGTAGATAAAACTACCGGCCCAAATCCGCATGTGCCCGCGGCTATGAGCGGTTCAGCTGCCGCTGCTACGGGTTCCGGACCAGGGCCAAATCGGCATTCAAAACCCGTTCAGACAAGCTCGAGAGACCATGCTGGCTCTAAAAGATCGCGTCTCGATGACACTATATCACCGAGAGGGGCGAAAAAGAAGCCATGCCTTAATGAGTCCCGGGCAGTCCATTCCGCGAGCTATGCGGATGCAGTTAAAGGTGATCTAATTGTGGCGATAACGTCTGACACACCAACTGGTCACCTCAACCAAGAACAAGCCGACCACATCCTGGCATCACTCCAACCCTTGCTTCATCAGGAAGCATTGAACTATAGGGAAGGAGACGCTCGCATCCTATTTAAGGGCAAACCCATGTTTAAAGGGGGCGTCCTTAAGCTATGGTGCGACGATGCGAGGACGGTGGATTGGCTCAAAGCAGCCACCAAGAAGGTTACACTGCCCTCTGGTGACAAAATCTGCGTCAGAAGACTTGCGGACGTGCCGCGTAGAGTGCGCTGTGGCATCCTGCTCCCAGGTGTATGGAAGGATATGAAGGTTGTCGGCCTTCAACTCCAGTACCACAATGACTGGGCGCAGGTACACCGCTGGTTGCTCCTTCGGGCTGAGGTACAGGAAGCGGAAACGTTTGTTGTCGTCAGCATACCGGAGGATTTGGTCTCTACGGTTATGGAGCATAACCGATGCCTAGGATTCTTCTTTGGCTCGGTCTATATTAAGTTCCAGGGGCCAAAGGGTAGATTTACCGAACGGCCCCCCGTATGGAACAAACCAACGGTGGAAAACGTGACCACGTCTGCAAAGTCGGATTCTGACTTAAACAAGGCTGCAATACCGCCTAGTTTAACAACAGAAAGTGAGGAGCAAGCCACAGCTCCCTCCACATCGCGCGACACAACTGATGCGCCTATGGAGGTGACGCCTGACGATGAACTCATCCTGCTCTCAGTAGATTCGGGCGACCTAGAGTCGGCTGATTCGGAGAGCAGTGATGAGTACACCAGAAGGTTCGGTGGCTTGGCCCTTGGTCAGGAAGAAGGGGGGATGCTATCTGATGATGGCGAACCCCTCATCTGAATGCCACTTTCTTCAGGCAAACCTCCAGCACAGTCAGAGCGCTACGGCTCAGCTCAGGAAATGGCTGGAGGTAACCACTACGGCCATTGTGCTTATCCAAGAGCCGTGGGTAAGCAACTCTGGCAAAATCAACGGCCTCACTAACATCGGAGGTAAGATTATTTCCATAACAGGTTCTAATAAACCCAGATCCTGTATTTATGTCTCTAATAATCTACAAGTGCATCCACTAACAGAATTCTGTTCTAGGGATGTATGCGCCATCCTACTACTAGGGGATAACAACTACAGGCCCAACATTGTGATCGCCTCGACGTACATGCCGGCAGACGAAGACCCACCACCGCGAGAATTTGCCAGGCTGGTGGAGTACTGCGCGGGAGATGGTCTGGAGCTTATCGCTGGTACAGACTGCAATGCACACCACCCCCTATGGGGGATGCCTACAGGTAACAACAGAGGCAGAGACCTTGTTGAATACTTATTTACAACTAGTCTTAATTTAGTAAATACAGGTGCTGAACCAACCTTCGTTACTCGCCGATGTAGAACTATCATTGATCTCACACTGGCGACCCCTGGCATCATAGACAGCATTAACAACTGGCACGTGTCAAAGGAGGCTTCTTGCTCCGATCACAGGTGGCTACGTTTTAACCTACAGGTTAACACTATTACACCCATTCCTACAAGGAATCCCAGGAAAACTGATAGGACACTCTATCGGGCCCATCTTGAAAACCTCCTCGCGAATTCATGCTTTCCAGACAGAATAATGCTTATACAGGATTTAGAACGTCTGGCAGAGCAACTAACTACAAATATTATTTCCAGCTATAACACTGCCTGCCCACTGCGGGTAACGAAAGCAACAGGTGCCAAACAGCAATCCTGGTGGGGACCGGAACTTGCCAAACAAAGACAATTGGTCAGAAGATCACTGAACCGTGCAATGAACACTAACTGCGACCACGATTGGAACACTTACAAAGTAAACAAAGCTGAATACAAAAGACAAATAAGATTCAGAAGCAGTGCAGGATGGAAGAAATTCTGTGATGGCATTGAATCCTGTAATCAAGCAAACAGAGTGCGCAAAGTCATCTCCTGCTGCAATACGTCCAAGCTGGGATCGATCAAAAAATGCGACAACACTCTTACAAAAACACCAGCTGAGACGGAAGCTGTTCTGATGCAGACACACTTCCCCGGCTGCAAATTCATACAACGACATGAAAGGAAAGACACAGCAACCCACACACCATGTGAGGAAAACTGGAGTACTGCTGAGCTCATAGTCAGTAAGGAAAAAGTACAATGGGCAATCGACAGCTTTCAAGCATACAAGGCACCTGGTCCAGATGGTATATACCCGGCTTTACTACAATGGGGGGGGCCGATACTCACGTCTCACCTATCTGCCATTCTGACATCCAGCCTCGCTCACGGCTATATACCGACCAGCTGGAGGAATGTTGATGTTATTTTCATTCCTAAACCAGGGAAAACAGACTACACGGATGCGAAAGCCCACAGACCTATCAGCCTCACATCCTTTTTACTCAAAACATTAGAACGGCTCTGTGACAGACACATTAGGGATACTGCCCTCGTGCGTATTCCATTACATCGGAACCAACATGCTTACAGCCACGGTAAATCTACCGATTCGGCCTTACACTGTGTAGTGTCCAAAATAGAAGAAGCCCTACAAGAAAAATCAATGTGCTTGGGCACTTTCGTAGACATTGAGGGAGCTTTCGATAAGACACACTACTCAAGTATACAAAATGCCCTATCACAGCATGAGGTTAACCCCACAGTAGTCTCATGGATTATAAACATGCTAGGCAGTAGAGAGATACAACTTAGCAAGGATAAAACAAAGAAAGTGCTGGTCACCAGAGGCTGCCCACAAGGGGGAGTTCTCTCACCGCTCCTGTGGAACCTAGTTGTGAACGACTTGATCAGCACACTAAACAAAAACAAATTCCATACCATTGGATATGCAGATGACCTAGTAATACTTATCTCTGGTAAGTTCACGAGTGTTGTCTGTGATATTACACAGAGAGCTCTATCAATAGTTGAGCGCTGGTGCAACAAATATGACCTTTCAGTGAACCCGCGCAAGACGGAACTTGTTCTATTCACTAACCGACGCCTTCTAGGAAGCTACCAGCTACCAAAGCTATTTGGCTCCGTACTTCAGTTATCGAAAGAGGTTAAGTACCTCGGGATTACCTTAGACGATAAACTCAACTGGAACAAACACCTTGAGAATAAGATCGAAAAAACAAGCATTTCTTTCTGGCAGTGCCACAAAATGATTGGTAATAGATGGGGGCTCTCCCCGAAAGTCACAATGTGGCTCTACAAAACTGTCATAAGACCAATGCTAACTTACGGCTCTGTGGTTTGGTGGCCAAAGACACAACAATCGGCGGCTATAAGCAAACTGCAGAGATTTCAAAGACTCGCCTGTCTGGCAATCACTGGCAGCATGAGCACAACACCGACTGCTGCGATTGAGGCAATGCTCGACCTGCCACCCCTACATCTTTTTGTAAGACAAGAAGCTCTAGCGACAGCTGTAAGGTTAAAGACACAAAACCTATGGAGAATGGTGCCTACAGCACACAGTAAGATCTTAACTATGGCAGCTGAGAAGGAATCCTCACTCCTTGCCATAAGTGATAAGATCCCAAAACAATTCATCTTTGACAAGAAATATAAGATACAGCTACGTGAATACACGTCAGAACACAACAGCGTTGAAGACCTACTAATCTTCACGGACGGGTCTAAGACTGGAAATGGCACGGGTGCTGGGGTCTTCTCTGAGGACCTAAACATTAACATCTCGCACCCCTTGGGACCCCATAATACAGTCTTTCAGGCTGAATGCCTAGGACTTCTACTTGCAGCTTCGGCCATAATTAAAAGAAATGTAACAAACTATTCGATTCGGATCTTATCGGATAGTAAAGCAGCACTCATGGCAATCAAAAGCCATGAATTCACTTCAGGGTTGACCCTTGAGTGTCACTTAGCCCTCACTAAGGTATGTGACCTGGGAAATTCCCTAGTATTACAATGGATAAAAGGACACAGTAGCTCACGTGGAAACGATGCTGCTGATATACTAGCCAGAAGGGCATCTGAAACACCGGTCATGGGACCTTTTCCCATTATACCGCTACCTGCTAGCTGGACCCGGATGATGATTACCCAGCTCACTAGCACTGCTCAGAGAGCGGAATGGTCATGCAGATCTGACTGCAAGCAAGCCAGAGAAGCCCTACCGGACATTGACTCGAGACTTGCACGTCGGCTCCTCAACCTACGTAGAGTGCAACTACGCGTAATAACAGGGATCCTCACAGGGCACGGCCCCTTTAACAAACATCTCTTCAATCTAGGGATCACAGACAGTCCGCTATGCAGAGCATGCATGGAGACCGAGGAAACGGCAGCCCACGTCATCATGGAATGTAAGGGGGTTGCGGAGTACAGGGCAAGACACCTGGGGTCTCCCGGGTCCCTCCCCGAAGCCTTTGGCAGCCCTCACAAGCTGCTTGGCTTCATGGAGGAGCTCGGGTGGTTTCAATTTTAGCTGGTTTCCCCCACCTCCCTCTCTCACGCAAAATAGGCGCTTGACGTCGAGTTGCGGAGAAATGCCCGTATTATTATTTATTATTTACTTGTGAATAAAAATCATCATAACTTGTCTTATTTTGCTCCTTAAATTTACTAAAGCAATTACTGGGACTGGGATTCGCATGATGAATTTTAAAATTGACATGTGTTTAAAGTTCGATTGACAAATGTTTCAAGTCCGTATCGATTAATTCACTTTAGTCGATGTTTTTAAGCAGGTTACCTCTCTTTGAAGATAAAATTGATAGACGTCAAATGTTGCCTATTAAATTGGCATGACTATCATATTAATTCAAATGATTTATTGTGATTCACAGGTAATAAGAGTTATTACATTGTATGAGGTGATCCACTGTGATCTGCCGTGTGGCGTACAATTGATAAGTATAATGCAGTTACAATATGGACTACGGATGCAGTTCATACTTCCGATACGGAATCGGCGATAAAAAAATGTCCTTCAGTATGGACTTTAGGTGCTTTGTAAATCAAACTTTAATGCATGCAAATATGGTTCTATTTATTTTGGTGTATACTGATCAACTATCTTAAATCTATTAAGTAATGTTAATATTGCTTTTGGTGTTTATGAATACACCTTATTGCAAAGCTAATAAGCTTGATTTTCCTGTAATATTTGTTTCTTTTGACTAGAATTTTAACGAACACATTTGACGAAAGTTTTAAGTTCGTTTTGATATACAATTGTTTATTTAGTTACTTTTAATGTTTGAAGAGTACACATAATACAACAGCACAACAAGGAATATGTGAAATACTTTTTCCAAATTAAAAATTCATATACATAACTATATTACCTGTGTGCATACATATGATTCCGTTGAGAAAATCTCTCTCCGCATATAGGACACTGGTACGAGTTCTCCAATGGGCGACCCGATAGATGTCGTTTGCGATGTTGGTTCAGATTTGTTACCTGTCAATATAAAATAAGGGTATTTAATATTTATAGGGTAAATAAAATATGGTTCATTAGTTTCCCGAGGCCCAAATGGCTCAAAGTAAAAATATGCTTTGAATTGTGAACGAAAAATGTATAAACTAAGAAATATCGTATTACGCATTTTACTTTAAATGGCACATTACATTTTAAGTTTTCCGCTAAACGTGTCTAAATTAATAACATTGTCATTATAGTACATTTTATTCCAAATCATTTCAATCGAAACCAAGTGGATATTACATAAATGGGATATAAGGTAGAATAAATGTTATATACCTGTGCATAAGCTTTGTCACAACCAGGCTCGGGACAAACGAAAGGCCTCTCTCCCGTGTGAAGTCGAACATGATTGTTTAAATTTGTCACCTGTAACAAAATAATATATTCTATCTTACCACAAAATAAACTTAAGACAGGTTTTAACTTTAAACGCGGGTTCTCTTTAATCTGGTTTTGTCGCATTTCACATAGACAACTATTAATATTAATTATAATAGTGACAGATCCCTGGTTTAAAGTGAGACTGTGTTTAATTTGTTTTGTGGCAAGACCATAAGATGTTTAAATACTAATTAGTTATTTCGGGCATCTAAAAACTTACCATATTAATGTGGATAAATTCAGACATAATTTATTTTAAAATTAAAATATTTACCTAAGGTATTCTATGCTTGTATGCCTTCATAATGCCTTGTACAATATTAAGAGGTACCAATATTGCCGCGGTTACGTATTTCTATTTTACATTCACAAATTACAGTATGACTTAGCAGTTTAACCTGATATTTTTTAGATATAGTTTTTGTATTTTAAACAAATATAAAACATATACTAGGCTTTAGTGACTCATAAAATTCTAAGAAAGTGACTCTTAAAATGTGAAGCAATTTGTAAAGTACATATTTTAAACCGTTGTACTATTTAATATTTTACATGCATGACTCAAGTTCTTCAAATACCTCACATTTTAAGGAAAATAGTATAATTCAGTTCATATAATAGATTTAGATTATCACATATTTTTAACCAATAAAAAAAAGTTGGAATGAAAAATAAATGAAAGTATAAAATAGTTACATAAAGTAGCTCATCAAAACAAGGTACGCCACAGCCCACAGGTAGTTAAATTCTTTACAAAATATAATTTCATGTAGGTGCATAAAATAATCCGTAAATAATATAGCATGTTTTTATTTTATTTTACTCACTTGGGTAAAGGCTTTGCCACATTCCT
>CAJQZN010033463.1:0-10090 GCA_907164685.1 Colias eurytheme
AGTTCTAGGAGTTCCGAAGAATCAATTCTTCCATTGCATAAAGCATGAAGAAATAATAAGTCATTTTTAATACGTCTAAGTTGTAATGGTTCTAATTTAAAATATAAGCAAACATCCGTATATGTGTTGAAGCAGTGTTTAGCTTTAAAACACAAAAACCTTAAAAACCTTTTTTGGATAGATTCTATTCTATTTACGTGTTTAGCGTAATATGGAGACCAAATATTTGAGGCATAATCGAGTATACTCCTGACAAATGTAGAATACAAAACTTTGATACAACTAATATTTTTGAAACTTTTACATGTGCGTTTGATAAACCCAAGTTGTTTAAGCGCCTTATTCACGACTACGTCCATATGCTGTGTCATACTTAATTTTTGATCGATAATTACACCAAGATCTTTCACCCAGTTGACTTCTTTTATTGGATCGTCATTTAATGTATATGTGAATGAAATGGGTGCCTTTTTTCTAGTAATTGATATTTTTTGACATTTTTTAATATTGACAGTAATTCTATTTTTTCTATAATAGGCTTCTAAATTAGTAAGGTCGCTTTGAATATTTTTACAATCATTAATAGATTCAACAGCAAGATAGATTTTTTTATCATCCGCATACATTAGATATTTAGAGTGGATAAAACAGGTGAAAATATCAAACAGATAAGCGTTGTACAAAAGAGGTCCAAGTATAAGTATAAGTATAGTATAGTATATAGGTCCCTGCGGAACTCCAGATATGATATTTACGAAGTTACTTTTAGCTCCTCCAATCACTACAGCCTGCATTCTTTTACTGATATAAGAACAGATCCATCGATATAGATCACCTCGTATACCGATAGCATATAGTTTTTTAAGAAGTATGATGTGATCTACACGATCGAATGCTTTTTCGAAATCCGTGTAGATCACATCCACTTGATTACCCCCATCCAGTTGTTGCAATGTATAGTTTGTAAGTATAGATAAGTTTGTTACGGTAGAGCGTCCCTTTATAAAGCCGTGCTGTTCTGGTGGAATGAATTTATATATTAAAGGACTTATTCGAAGATGTATAAGTTTTTCAAAAACTTTACTGAGTGAGTTTAATATAGAAATCGGCCTATAATTGATAATATGGTTTTTAGGACCCGATTTGTATATAGGGACAATAAGAGCTTCCTTCCATTTCGAAGGAAACTCACCAAAATGGTTTACTGACAACGAAAATATAATGGACAAGGGTAACGCTAAAGTTTCAGAGCACTGTTTTAAAAAAAATGGTGGTATTTCATCGCTACCTGCGCCCTTTTTCCCTTTAAGTGACTTTAAAACACGTTTAACCTCAGAAATTTTGAAAGAAATATTAGAGATAAGTTCATTATTCGGACACGAAACTGGAAGGTTGAATTCTTCATATGACTTAGCAGGTTCATCAAAAATGCTATGAAAGTGTTTGTTGAATTCAGTGCATATGTCTGTTTCGGTACAAAAAATTTTATTTTTATAAATCATACTTTTAGGATATCCTTTTGAGCCCGTCTTTATAGATTTTATGTACGACCAAAAACAAGTCGGATCTTTCTGAATATACGATTGCATTCGATCAAGGTAGAGTGAAAAACATTTTTCCTGTAGAATCTTTTGCCTCGAACGAAGTAGACTAAATTCATCGTAGTCAAGGGGATTTTTGTATTTTTTCCATCTTTTGTGAAGTTTTATTATTTATTTATTATTTAAAACACATCAACTATATCATCGATATGATCACCTATCAAAATGGATGGCCAATTAATTTTTGAGAGAAAATCATTAACGTCTGAATAGTTAGCACGGTAAAAATTGTAACGGACTATCTTTGATTTCTTTATGTATTTGATACTTAGTTCAGAAATATCTATTTCCAAAGCAGGGTGATATATATCTTCAGGTACCAAAGGTCCCGACGCTTTACTGACATCTATTCGGAAATTAGAAAAAATTAAATCAAGTATGTTATTCTTGTCGTTTGTTATAAAGTTGTACTGATCTAGACCGGAAATACTACACATGTCCAAGAAGTCAGAAGCAGCAGTCTGCATTTCAATAGAGCCTTTTTTTAACTGCATAACATTAATTGGGGACCACTTGACATTTGGCAAATTAAAGTCACCAAAGATTAAGAAATTATCGCTAGGAAAATCAATGAGTAATTTAGATACTGATGCAGTAAACATTTGAAGAGTTCGGGCCTGATTTTTATCTGGAGGTATATAAGCTACACAGATATGGAGACCTCGATTATTGTGTGATAGGACAGTTGTTGAAGGTATACTCACCCACAGACATTCGACGGCCTTAGGTCTCCAATCAGTCATAACTTGAGCTTGAAGGATCTTGTTACAGCAAATCATTACACCTCCACCTCGTTTTTTTGTTGAGGTAGTACAGTCTCGGTCATTTCTAATGATATCGTAGCGGTCATCACACAACTCCCTATCAAAAATACCTTCCGCTAACCATGTTTCCGTGATTAAAATGACATCAAAATTGTTCAAAAGAATATTATTATAAAATTCATGTGTTTTAGTTTTAAGTCCTCTTACGTTCTGATAGAAGAAATTAATGTTATTAGCCATTACTATAATTTAAATAGGAACTAAAATAATTAATATCCGACACTAAAAACATGTTATTTAATTCGGCTATTAGTGGTATTGTTAATTTATGTGTGTTATTTGTATTGAAAAAAGTGTGTGTGTATGAAGATGTATGGGAGATATTAACATATTCTACGGGTATAATTATAAACTTTAAAGTGAACATTTTATCAGCAGCAAGAATAATAGTTGATAAATTAATTAATATATTCGGCTTAATTATACAATTTTTTGTAGATCCCGCTTTGAATTTATACATAAAGCTGGAGATTCTTCTGATTTTCTTAAAAAAATGTTACAATTTCTAACCCATACAAATTTATAAGAGTTCTGAACAGCCAGATCCTTAGTTTGTTTTAAGAGGGCCTTGTTCTCAGGAGTCAGGTGTTCAAAGACGAAAAACTTAGTAGTAGGACCTTCCACACCAACATTGTTAGTATTTATACCCTTTTTCTTACGTATACCAGAAAGAATTTTATCTTTGTATAGGCGGTCCTTCAGTTTTACGACTAACGGCTTGGGACGCCCAGGTATATTTTTAAATGGTTGGACTCTGTGAGCAAATTCAATTTGATCGCTGCATAATATTATACCCGCATATTTCGCAATTTCAGTAATTATTTGTTTAGGATCTTCGTTTGTTTTTTCGGGTAGACCAATTATTTCCAAATTCCATTGCCGCGACCACTGTTGCTGTTTGTTCATGAGATTACGTAACTCATCCATTTGATTATTTTTGTCTAGAACTACAGCTTCTAACTTTTCAAAATTTTGTTGGAGATCTAAATGTTCAGATTGAAGCATATCGTAGGATTCCTTAATTGTTTTAACTTCCGTAGACATTTCCGTAAGTTCATTCTTGATTTTTTTTAATAAACAATTTTTTATTTCATCCAGAAAATCTTCTTTTATCTTTTTCAGTTTTTCATCCAGCAATTGTTCAAAGTAGCTTAATAATTCGGGTGTCGTTAGGGCTGCATTGGTGGTAGATGGGGGATTGAACTCCGGTGTAGCTCTCGAACTTTGTCCGCCGACATCCGAAGATGGTTGGCTCTGCTGTTGATGAACTGTATTCTTCATACCGCCGCGAACTGGTGTATTACTGTTGTCGCCTCCTTTGCGTAAGGCAGCCGTGCAACTAGGGCATTTCCATTGGGTACGCATGGAAGTAGAATTATTCCCAAAATCAACGCATTCGGAGTGAAAAACAAGCGCGCACGTAGTACATTTTATGCGTCTCTGGGTGACACTTATGCTATTTTTACATGCCTCACATAATAGACCCATATTTAGTTTATTATTTTTAATATAAAAATAAAGTAAAAATTTGGCCTATAGTTGGGTAATTTCTTGGTGATGGCAACACTGAAGCACGTCAGTACGACAGCGATCTGTTGTCTTTGGAAGGCGGAAATGTCAATAACTTCATCTGACAGAAACTTCAATTATTTATTTTATCTCTGTTTACCTTCAGTTTGCAAAAAAATGTTGTAAATAGAAAACAAAATGTGCCTTTTTACGCCAAAATTATAGTTCATTAAGTTTATTCTTTTACTTAACTTAGTTTTCACAGTTCTCTTTAACACGTTTTTAAAAACCGCACTATGAAACACACACTCATCTATTTTTAATACATTAAAAACTCAGCAGCAAATGTTTATCGTTACTCAGATGACAGATTATATATATTTTCATTGTCTCTACCAGGAATCCGACTCAGGACTCTGCAGTTCTACGCTCATGCGTTAACCACAGAACCAAAGAAGCGCTCGCTCTGTGGAGACCCGCCTGTTTTCGTTCAAGATAATTTACACATTCACACATTAAAATGCTAACGATATACCAAAGTTGGATAATTACAGTAATTGTGTATGAAACTCGGTCATTAGGTGAGAACTGCTTATGTTAATCAACATTATGTAATTATTATCTCGTTTGGAAAGACGCGTTTTTGACATCAAATACGAAATAAAAATGTTCAAAAAATACAAAAAAGAAACAGTTATTTTTACTGACTATTAATTAGATTTATGAGTTGATTGGTTGAGATGTAACATTTGTTAATTAGCAAAAACATACAAGAGTTGAACACACAATTTCAAGAGCTTTTCTCTACCAAATACATGATTTATTTTCAAATAAAATTAACATATATTATGAGGTAAGACATTAGGCAAAGGATGCGGGTTCGAATTCCGCTAATGAATTTTTTTCCATTGTTTTAACATTTAAAATGCTTAAACTTAAAATTGTTACACTGTTAAATGATGGATTACTTACTATATCATTACTCACTTTCCTAAAGGTTCATGTCATTGACTTTTGACCGGTCACAGTTCAGAGTACGAATATTGCAGTTTTTCAAATTGACGTTAATTTTCAAAATGGCTGCCGTAGGCATTTTGTTAGTTCCTGTACTTTGCGGTCTGGAAAGTGAAATGGTAATTTACTCAAATTATGCCATATATTCAGTTTGACCTTTGGATCAAATAAATCTAAATACTATCAAATAAATTATAGTTTAACTTCATTTCCATTTTGAGATATTAGTTTTTAGGTTTCTCAACAAGCTGTAGGTATCTGAAGATAATCATGTTATGAGAAACAGGAACATTCGAACATAATTCATTATCTATATTCTATACTAATATTAAAAAGCTGAAAGTTTGTTTGTTTATTTGTTTAAACGCGCTAATCTCAGGAACTACTGGTCAGAATTGAAAAATTCTTTCGTTGTTAGAGGAAGCTTATAGGCTATATATCATCACCCTAAGACCAACAGGAGCGGAGCAATGCGGGTGAAACCGCGGGGCACAGCTAGTTGTATATATTTTGTTTTTTCTTCTGTTTATTACGCTCTTTTCACGGTGTCAGTTATTGGTAAAATTATATTTTTTGTACATGTATGTTTGAGAAATAACTTCATTGATGACAGGGGACTGCTGATGGCCTGTAGATATAACATACGGATGGACGGAACAGAATTAGTTCCTGGTGTTATGCACGGAACTTTGTTACTTTCTCATAGTATATATACATATATGTATTATCATGGCATATATAGATATACTGTTTCACTTAGCACTTCAATAATTCCATAAAGTAAGACCTTGCAAGTCTTCATACTAGCTTCAGCCTAGGTTTGTTTAAGAAAACAGTGGCCACCGTTGGGTTTTAGTGGGTATGGCTTCTTGCGAGTCCCACATACCCCCTCACGCAGAAAAACTGCAGAGGGGGATGCGTAAATGAATTTCCCAACGTAAAAAAAAAAAAAAAAAGGTTTGATTAAGAAAAAATCATCAATCAATCACTACATAGTATAAACTATAAAACAAATTCGCATTTTTTTGTATGCTTTAAATCTTTAAACTATGCAACGGATTTTTTTTAATAGATTGATTCAAGAAGAAGGTTTTAATAGTAATATTATAAAGCTGGAGAGTTTTTTTTTTTTGGTTAGTTAAACGCGTTAATCTTAGTAACTACCGGTCCGATTTGAAGAATTCTTTCAGTATTAGATAGTCCATTTATCGAGGAAGGCTATAGGCTATATATCATGACGCTTAGGCCAAAAGGAGCGGAGCAATGCAAGAAAAACCACTGAGACATTATTTATTATTATCTATAGTTTTACTAGCGGTCCACCCCCGCTTAGACCGTGGTACATGTTTACGTTTTCTCTCTTTAAGAACCATCCTAGTACTTCACGGAATATTATAAAAAAAGAATTATCAAAATCGGTCCACCCGTTCACGCGTGATGCCATGACCAAGGGAAATAGATATTCATCTTAATATATATAAATCTCGTGTCACAATGTTTGTCCTCAATGGACTCCTAAACCACTTAACCGATTATAATTAAATTCGCACACCATGTGCAGTTCGATCCAACTTGATTGAACTTGGCGGACCGCTAGTTTTTACATATAGAAGATATATTATAATCTTCTATCGTTTTATCTTTTTTATTAATTGACGAGTGTGAAACTACTAGACAGAGGTATAGTCTACAATTATTAATGAATATTAAATAAATACACATTTCGCGGTTTTTAATCTAAAACTAACAAAAACCAATTTGTTACAAATGTTATTAGTCGTGATATACATATTAAATAGTTAATAAATTATCTCACCACGGAATATTCATAAGATAAAAATTTAATTTGACCTTTAATCTTTTTTGCGTTACCAGGATCCAAGAAACGCCCAGAAGATTACTCCAACACGCATTATACACAAAAAAGGTAATAAATTATAGATTTCTAGTAATAAATAATACAGATTTGCCAAAAAAACTGTTAAAAACAATAACAAGTGGCCATTAATATAACTAAGACGCGGAATTGAAAACTATGAGAAAATTCTCAGGTATTTGCATTCAATTGAATACGAGACAGTGAAAGTATTTTTTGAGATGAACGCAAACATTAATTTATGGAGACTATGTATATGAGTCACGTTACACGTATGTAAATTGTAAAACTAATGAAGACTGCAATTTTAGTTAAAGATTGAATAAAAAATATAATGGAGTGCCCATTCTATAATGATACTTTTTTTTTCAAAATGCAATTCTATCAAGAATAAACAATACTATATATAACCTCATTAGGATTATACTAATAGGTGCTTATTACAGACTAGCTTTCCGCCCGCGGCTTCACCCGCGTTTTCAAAGAAAAACCCCGCATAGTTCCCGTTCCCGTGGGATTTCCGGGATAAAACCTATTACCTATCCTATGTGTTTATCCAAGTTACCCTCTATATTGTAATCGGTTCAGTTGTATTTGCGTGAAAGATTCACAAACACATACACATCCATCCTCACAAACTTTCGCATTTATAATATTAGTAGGATTAGTAGGATGCAAAGAATTTTCATTTCATTGCCAAAAACAATTTTGATGAAATTATGAATCATTTAAATCTAGATAGGATAATTAAACACAGTATTTTTTTCGGGAAAATAAACCTTAAGAATAATTAAATTTAAATGGGGAATAGCCTTATTACGTAACGAAAAAGGTTAAGTGTAAAGTATAGTTGGGTAAAGCTGCAAGCAGTAGCTATGTTTATTCTTTGCTACTTGTGTATTACGGCACGATATGTAGAGTTAGTGAAAGTCAAGGACAGAGCGTATGTTTGCAATTTCGCGGTAAAATTAAATAAATAAACTATTTTTCTATTCAATATAACTTAGGTGTAACTTATACTTATACTTATATTATTATACTTAACAGGTACTTTATATAAAACACCAAAAAAGATTTGTACTAACATATTTTGTGGAGATACCTATTCAAATAAGTATCTACGAAATTTCGAAAAAGGTTCCAAAAACTACTATAGAACTTTATAAAGCAACAGATAAAAAAATAAGATTTAATAATATGACAAAATATTTATTAACGGATGTCATTGAACTTAAGTTGATCTACATAAAAGTCAACATAATAATAATTAATAAGTAACCTCTAAAATTACCCCAAATAATATCAAACCTATCACATTAATATACATATTTCAATCATGTAGTCACCTGTGAACAGTTACACAATAGAAATCAACGCCAATTAGACATCAAAGCGAATTAACATCGGATATTATGTATGTATGTGTAATATCAGAAACCAGTGTGACTACAATCTAAAGAAAGGCTTGCGGGTATGATAGATGGATAGTTGAGAGTGTATGATTGATAGCGCGACAGTCGCAGGACGCGTTCATATGGACTGGATAGGATGCGACTAAAAGTCGCAAGACAAGTTGGGAAACAAACGACTTTAACTGAAAATTTGTAGAGCATATAGAGCAGTATTTTGAATGGATTATCGTCGTTAATATTTAAATATGAATTTAGGAGAAATGCGACAGCGGAAATCGCATGACAGTCGTCAAGTAACAGGCAAGAATTTCTATTCAAAATGCTTTTTATCAACAAAATAAGAGATAGATAGATATTTTTATATTTAATAATTTAGAGAGACGATCTATTTAAGGTTCGAAACAATTACATACTTTATAAAATACATTTTTGAAGACGTAATAAAATATTTTTTTACTTCTAAAAATTCTGTAATTGATTTGTTGTTTTATTACAGTTCAAAAATTATATGTGTATAATGACGAATTGTAGGTATACTTAAAAAATCTGTTGGTGAAGTAATTCAGACACTACAGTTGTGTATACCTCCTAATGAGGAAAGGATTCGTATCAGCTATTATTTGAGAGCAAAATCTGCAAGCTATACACACCGCAATTTAGATTTTAGTGTCGATCTAATCTTCTAATTCTTAGTTGTTATATTGACTAATGGACTTGTAAATTTTACTATCGGTTCGGTAGTTACAAGGTATATCTTCTAATATTATAAACAAGAAATATTTAGTTTAATATTACGATTTTGCTAAAACTACTTGGCTGATTCAAAGAATTATTTGACCTATAGAAAACCTAGTAGTAGTCGTTACCTAGAAATGTCTTGTTTGATACTTGTTTTTTGTTCCAGGTCAACCCGAGTGAAGCCACGATAAGCGACTAGTTGTTTATAGACGCATATATATTACTAGCTTCCGCCCGCGACTCCGTCCGCGCGGATGTCAGTCTTCGAAATCGAACCGTTGGTTTCACGTGATGCCTTCACATACAGACAGACAGACAGACAGACAAAAATTTTTTTAATCACATATTTGGGTTTGGTATCGATCCAGTAACACCCCCTGCTATTTATTTTTTCAATATTTTCAATGTACAGAATTGACCCTTCTACAGATTTATTATATGTATATGTTACGGCTAAAGGTGGACTTCCGACCACCGCGGCTCCGGCGTCACTAACGCAGCGACAGTGAAGCGGCGACAGAGCGATAGTATTATACAGTACGTAAATGTATGATGGAACGTTCGAGCGCAGCGTCACTGTCGCAGCGACAGTGACGCTGCGACAGTGACGCGCGGCTGTAGCGGCCGTGCAATGCTCGCGCAAGCACTGTCGCGTGGCAGGCTGCGAAAGCACGTTATTTTTTGTTATTATCGAGTTATTTTCGAGAGAATATCTAAAAAATGGACGTTAGTAACATATTTACGGATGAGCAAGATGAGGCACTAATAAATTTAGTGTCTCAACATGCAATTTTGTAAATTGGGTCTGCTGGGCTTCGCTCCATAGGTACTATAGTAGTAACGAAGCAAAAGATAATCATCCTCTTCTTCTTCTAATAATATTTTTTTAATTGATCGGCTCATTCCTTCTGTACCGCACAACCGTCAGGTATCCAGGACTAATAACTGTGACTGACGCCGGAGTCGCGCTGCTCGGAAGCCAATCTGCGACTAAGCCGCTGCGACAGTGACGCAGCGGCTTAGACGCTGCGGCCGTTGCGATAGAGCCGCGCTGGTCGGAAGTCCACCTTAAAGGTAGGTGAGAACATAAACTTAAGATTAGCCGGCTAAACTTAG
>CAJQZN010033464.1:0-19339 GCA_907164685.1 Colias eurytheme
GTGGTTTAATGTCTTTTTATTATCCTTCAATTAATTCATTTTATTGTTACAGAGCCGCGGTTTGGGAGTGCTATCTGCCTGGGATGCTGCTAACAACTTAATTAATCAGGGATAATAACGACTTATATAAGTTTTGTTATAGATAAATAAATTTGAAAAATACTTTTTTTTATACGTAAATAAATATATTAATTGAAAAATACACTGTTTTATTTTGGTCTACTGAATGCAAAACGGATAAAATTATTATTATGATTAATATTAATGAGGATATCATATTATGATATTCTAGAATGCAAGCTATAAACTATATTTAATTTCAGCCAAATTATTTCCGTAGCATATAATTGCAAAATCAATTATATTCCCTCTTATTTTCAAATGTTTATAATATTATCTGTCTTTTTATTGGAAAATTACTTTATGTATTTCAGGTTTTTAAAATATATTTTTGAAACTTAGTGTTCTTTATTCATTTCCAAAAATGCCCAACATTCTTTTTGATAAATAACTAGAAAATTGAAAAAGATGGAGACGCTGTTCTATTAACAACCTTTTTATTGGGTTCTTTTAAAAGTAAATCTTTGTCTAAAAAAAAAAGAAAGGAAAGAAAAGGGACTTTTCTATAATTATTCGTTTATTATCCATAATATATTTTATAAAAATAATAATTAATCATGTTTGTGTTTAGAATGCTCGTGCCACATGCTATGCGCGGTTCCCACTGCGCTTGCGACGCCCATCCCAGTTTTCTGAAAATACAATTATATACGTTATTATATGGATAGATTATGGAATATTCTTATAAACAAAGAAAAATAAGTGGTAGCAAATAAAGGGTTTAAACTTATAACATACACTATCAAGAACGGCTGAACCGATTTCAATGATATAAAATTGTTGGATATATTTTGTTGAAATTGTTATTCACCACATCCACCATTCTTAGTGTGACTATTAAAATTACAATATATTCAAATAAATAAACTATTACCTACTAGGTATTATTTTGACTCAAAAAGTTGGATGTAACTTCTCGTTGAGTCAATTTATTAATTAATTTATTTTTTAATGTAAGAATGTACTTACAATAATTTTGCCTCCTTTTTTAACATCTTTCCATTTTATTCCGCGCGCCGCTTCGCTGTATTCCATAAGAGCTGATAATACCACGATCAGTACGAAGAATAAGTTGATTACTTTCATATTTATATAAAGTTGTAAATGATTTACAGAAGAAAATACAGTTGATATCAGTGTAGAAAGTATTTTCAGAATGATGCATTTCAGAATATGAAGTATGTATTTATAGTAAATGAGGCAGTAGTAAATCAACCTTCACCCATCTGATAACCAGATGAGAGCTATTATTTATGAAATATGTATTTTTAATTTATATACACACTTATTAAAGTTTACCTATAAGTGTGAGTAGGTATTATCTTCATTTTATCTAAATATATATAAAATAATTTTAACAAAGAGTATGCCTCTTAAGATTTACTTACTTTTTACTACCTAGCTATATTTTATCGCTATACGTTCGACTCGGGAAATGTCGAACATATCTATATCTATACCTAATGTGTTTTCTTTCTCTAATAATTGACTCATAAATCAATCTGTGCCCTTCACCGATTTTAGACGTGAAAAGCGTAAACCCTATTTAAACACAAATTATTACAGTATTTTTGAAGTGAAAACTTCGTTAGCGGCGTTGGGTATAAAATCTTAAACTCGCGTCAGGACACGTGACCTGATCGAAAAAGCGTGGATATCAAACATGCTGAACGTTAATAATCAAGTTTTCACTTCTTCCGGCACTCCCGGAGTGCAACCCGTCTTTTTTTATATCTATTAAATGGGATCGAAGTTAGCAAGAAGAGTTCAAAAGAAGGTGGAAGGCATATAAATAAAAATAAAAAATAATATTATGTTTCTATTTGATCGCTACTTGGTACAATAATAGAAACCTAAGTGTCCATATTTGACAAAAATGGTTTGGTTATCAGGGAAAAAAAATTATTGAAATATTTATTTATTTATTAATAATGAATTAAAATTATAATCATGATTAACAATAATGAATTAATTATGTTTGTGTTTGTGATGCTCGTACATGTTATGCGCAGATCCCACTCCGCGTGCGATGCCCAACCCGGTTTTCTGAAACAAAAAGGTATTATTTTATCAATAAACTAGCTTTCCGTCTGCGGCATCACCTGCTTTGTCTAAAACCTAACAAATTATATACTAAAACCTTCCTCTTGAATCACTCTATCTATTAAAAAACCGCGACAAAATTCGTTACATACATAGGCATATAGGGACAGAGAAGGCGACTTTGTTAGTGATATTGTCAAATAAATAACTTTTGAATGGCTGTTAATGTTATAATAGTGATGAAAAGGTATTTAATTAGGTATGATAAAATATGAAATTATTGAGAGGGTCCGTAATAGCACATATAAATAATAAATGTCACTTTAATGTGCTTTTTCAATGAGGATAATAACAATTAAATTATTGCATATAATAACTACCTACTTACAATAATTTTACCGCCCTCTTTAATAGATTTCCAATTTATTCCTGGAGCCGCTTCACTGTATCCCATAAGTGCTGTTAACACCACCATCAGTACGACAAATAAATTTATTACTTTCATATTTATATAGAGTTGTGAATGCAATATGAAATTAAATAACTCTATGACCAGTGATATCACTGTGATTACTATTTAAACAATGATATATTTGATAACATGAAATATGTATTTAAATCATTTAATAATTATTGTATAATGAATTTGGGATTCTCATCGCTCGTTATAAAGCCGTTAATAATTTTTACTCCCAATAATATGTGAATACCCAAGTAAATAACTAACACACTTTTTATTTGTTGTGGTTAGTAATTTTATAAATCAATTAATTGTGAAAATTAGTTCATGAGTCATGAATGAAGTCACGAATGCAATCCCGGCTGAACATATTTTCATTGTGTTCACATTAATGGTTTTAAAATATAAATTTATTTCACAAATATTGAAATAAACTTTTGAGAATTGAGTTGTTTTTTTTTTCATTTTTATTATATTTGATGTTTTGCTCTCGTCATATTAATAAAAGGCTAGGCGTTTACTTGTTAGTTATATGTTTAGTTCTAGAATTAATAGAACTACACAAACAATTAAATTGCTTATATAATATACTTTTAACGACTCCGAAGATTTGTAAAATATTGATTAAACGCCTAATTGAAAATTGGGATGAGCTCGTAGTATTTAAATACCACGTCAACTATTATAGAGCATCATTCGATATCCGAAACAGTTGAGTTTGTATACATTTGAGTTTACTAAAAAATAAACATGAAACTGACAGCTTTATTCGTGATGATAGTGGTGGTATTAACAGCTCTTATGGGATCCAACGAAGCGGCGCCAAAGTTGAAATGGGGACATATTGCAAAAGGCGCAAAGGGCGTTGTAAGTAGCTTTTTGGAGTTTATAAAATAGTAAAATCTCTAATTTTCATTGTAGTAATAATCGATTTATTTCTTTAGCCAGATAAGTGTTTGAAGGTAATGCTCGAGCTATGTTTTAGTTTTAACTGCAACAGAGAAGTAATGGAAATTAAATTATTTCTTTTTTAATTACTTAGATATCTAAACTACATACTTATATTTAGTTTTGCTCACTTTTTCAATTACTCTGTACCTACTTATATGGTTTTAGCTAGGGATGTAACGATACCGATACCGATGCCGATATATCGGCCGATATATCGGCAAGCCGATATATCGGTATCGCCGATAATAAATCAACCGATACCGATATTTTTTTAAGGAAGAGCGGAACCTCCTGACACAAGCATTTTATTTGCTTACTAGGAGTGTTCCAATCACAAATTTGTTTATGTAAAGGAAAGAAATAAATAATTTTGAATTTTTTTAATTTTTAACGTGATAACGTTTTTAAATATGATATGCTTTCATATAACGATTCCAATGGAAATCCTTACCTTATTTGCAGTTACTCGCCCTTAACGCTTTTTTAGTTAAGTAATTTTATTTAGGAAAAATTCTAATAACACTTTTTTGCTTAGCTACAAAGCAGCTAACCCTCATTTTTTAGCTAAAAGGCAGTTATCCGATTCTGGTGATGCATCAGTTTTGGGGATGAGAGTGATGATGAAATAATGTCGCTCCCAAGCAGAGTACCGATTGTTTTTGATTTTCTTTTACAAAACGTATTGTTTCTGATCAGGTTTACTAAGTTTTAAACAATCTAGCAGCTAAATTACGGAAAATATAACAAGTCAAAGTTACGAAAATTTGGTAGGTAATGGTTACGACAGTGCGAACTTTCAATCGTACTTCTGTTTAGACTCTGATTTGTCTCTGTAACCGAGAAAGAGAAGAAAGACAGTCTGTACTATTTAATTTTTAAAACTATTTATTAATTATGTAATTTACCCCTTGGGTGGAATTAGTAATCGACTGTCAAGCAATGTACTAGAGATGGTGATACAAAAATTGTTAGGAGTACACTACCTTTGACCCGCTGACGGGGAGTCCATTTTGCAACTATTGCTATTTTTTCTTATCTTTATATGTATTAGATTATTAAGATTTGTATTTTTTACATTGTAGCAAATAAAAAGTTTTCTACCTCCTGCTATTTTCCACATATTCTGGTATATTATATTTTATGAATGTGGATGAAAGAGTCTTCTAATCATTTGATAAGCGGTTCTACATTATTTATTAAGAGCATCCCACATTTAAGAGCTTGAAGCCCTATTGAAACCAGGGTGTATTTTTTCAAAAACCTTGTGCACAAGTCTTAATTTTTTTTTTCAGGAAACGATTTATGTTTACATTGTTTGTGGTTCTATATGTACTCACATATCCGTGACTCATATGATGGCTTCGCAGAAGAATATTTATAAAATAACGTTAAAATTGCAGTTCTAAATGAATATACGGTTCCAAAAAAGAAAAGCGAGAAGATTTATCTCAATCTTAACCCCTTAATGAGCCACTGTAATGAAATAAACGTGAACATGACGAGAAATAAAGGTTAATTTTATCGAAAACTTAAAAGAGTAATTAAGTCATCCAAAAACCCTTAAACGCTGATTATAAAGTTTTTGAAATTTAAATTAAAACGAAAGTCATAGCTTAAAAGTAGTTATAGTAGCTTAACGACGTTTTAGGTAAGCATTTTATTACTAAATAAAATAAATCACAAAATGAAAATAAAAATACTAAATTACTTAGCTAAAAAGTCGCTATGGTTACGCTTGTCCAGTAAATAGTTAAAATTTTCAGATTATATGCTGAACTAAACGAGAAAAAGTGAATTTAAAAATAAATTATAACAGTTTCTGGGTAAAAACTAATATTTATATATAATTAAATGTCGATCGATGTATCTCACAATAATTATTGTAAGTGTCATAATTTTTAAGAAATAACGATTTCCGTGTTTTTTGCCATTTACTCGAAACTCACTTCGTGGGCTTAACGGCTTTCTAGTTAAAGGATGGCAGAATAGTAAACTTTTATTAGGTACTGATTGTATGTGTATTACTTAAAGTTTAACTGACTTCGTAAAATAATAATACTAAAATAAATGGTTTTGTTGTTTTTTGATTTGGCATTTTTATTTAAAAGAATACGATTAACAGTTGTCTCTGTTAAATGTTGGTAACTTTTTATGCATAATTCACTACATATTTATTTTTCTACCAAGCCATCGATATCGGTATCGGTATCGGTATCGCCGATACATTACTAAAAATATCGGTATCGGTATCGTATCGGCAAAATCATGTATCGTTACATCCCTAGTTTTAGCTATAAGTTCATATTTTGGAGTACATTATCATTGTACTATTTTTGTTGATATATGTCTCTTCATTGTTGTATACACCAAAGCGTTTTCATTAACTCTTATCATTTACATACCTATAAATAATTATTCATATAAAATGGATTTTTTTGTTACAGAGTCGTGGTCTCGGCGCTTTCGACGCTCTGCATGATATTTTCAGTGGATAGATGATATGATACATATATATAAAAAATTATTAATTTATTGTGTCATGAGTCATGACTAAATAAATAATATAAGTAAAATGAAAAAAAAATTGGTTTGTTTTTCGTTGTACCTATGTACCTACATAAAAATTTGAAAAATTAAATATGAGTGATTAAGTAGTAATATCGCAACTCACAGGGAACATGTGAAGTCCCATGTTTCCTAGTGGGGTAAGGGGCAGATGCATTATACATATATTTCACTAATCGAATTTCTGGACAAGTAGGTGATCAGCCTTCTAGGTATGTCCTGCCAGACCGAGACATTTTTTTTTTCTTCATCTCCACCCGAATCGAACCCAGGACCCCTCGGCACTACGCTCACGCGTTAACCACTGTACCACGGAGGCGGTCACACACAGGGAACATGAGGGAACTTAATTACGAAGATGATTTAGACTAAACAGATACAGATACAGATTATATCAAAATTACTAACTTACCTTCCTTTTAAAATTAAACAACTCGTTACTGTTAAAATATGTCAACGTTAATAATTATAAAACTCGTAATTGGCGTATTGTTAAGCATTAATACATACATTAAGTCAATAAATCTGTAAGCTGTGAAGTTAAATAAATAAATTACAATGATTAAGAAAGCTGAAAGGTTTTATTTCATTGAATTGGAACATTGAAAATGAAAGAGCTCGAACATAGCTCCAACGATTTGAATTTTTTGACAAACACACACACACATCCTCACAAACTTTCGCATTTATAATATTAGTAGGAATCGATTTCCATTTGAATATAATAAAATGACAAAAAATTCAAATTAGGTAGTAGAGATAGGCAAGTAACTACATAATAATGTAGGTACTTAATTTAAATAATTATTTATCGTATCTGGCATTATGTTAGCAAGAGCTTCATAAAAATTATAATAATCGATTTGCATACTGAATTTCAGCCAAACCCGTTCTTCACAGTTTACTTGCAACGACAAAATATTTTATCCATAGGTACATTAATAGATTATCGGTTTTACCATATATTTCTATTTTCCATAAAACTCAACTAACAAAAGGAATGTTTGATTTTCCCTCTAGTTTACAAAAGGGATTGAAGCCACTTACCAATTCGTCACTATAATGGAAAACCCAACTTATTAATATTGCTAATGCGTAGAAATTTTCTACTTATATACTGCAAACTAGCTAAGCAGACATCATTCGCAGTTTGGAAGTCGAAGTTATTCAATACACTAAATAATTATTAATTATTAAACATGAAGCTGACAGGTCTGTTTATGTTGATCGTAATGGCGGTGCTCTCACTTTTCGCGCGCTCTGCAGAAAGCGCGCCAAAAGTTAACGTCAACGCTATTAAAAAGGGCGGCCATGTTATTGTGAGTATTATTTCAGTAATTGAATTAAGTATACTTTTTTGGAATAAAAAGTAGAGTTACGATTGATGATTAAAAATAAAATTCTGTAATCATTTATTCATGTGTAATTTGTATTTTTGTTTATTTATTACATAACTGGTGGACTCATTAGTCCACAATACTAAGTGTATACTTTAGCGTTTAAACAACATCATTGTCTAAGTTTTTGGATAAAAGCTAACATATTTTTATATTCCCTTATAGAGAAAAGGCTTCGGAGTACTCAGCGCAGCCGGCACAGCCCATGAGGTCTACCAACATGTTAAAAATAGACATCATTAAAATTATATTATGATCAGAATGTATAGATAATATTATTATTAATGTCTAGTTTTATTGTAAGATCAACAACCACAATAAGATTTTTGGATAATTCTTTTTACCTCAATATACTGTTATAAAAACTATGTTTTTCTTTTATTTTCAACGTATTAAATAATGTTCATTGTGTAGGTACTTTGTGCTACTATTAGACACGTTTAATTTTTTTAGTCAATAATTTTATTCTTATTTCATACTAGCAATGCCCTGCGGTTTCACCCGCATAGATAGCGATATAGTGACAGTGAAAAGTCTTCTAAAGATCGGACTATAATATAGGTTTCATTTTGTAATGCCTGCTCATTGTAGGTATTAAATAATTAAACAATATACCTACTATTTTCTGTAGATTGACACTTTTAAAAATTCGTTATATCTTTTGAATGGAATATCCAATTTTTTTAATTTAAAAAGTATTTTGCTGGTATTGAAACAGTCTATAATAAAACATCCTTTAATGGGATAACGATTAATATATGTGTATGGATAACATGGTTTGATTACTGTCGGCACTTCTATTTACTTTGAAAACGTAAAAAAGTTGTTGTAGTAACATAACTACTGAAGATGGACATATGGTATCGCGGACTTTCTTGTAGATATTGACCCATTCTATAATACCGTAGAACATTTTTTTGTTCTATCTTCAATAGATTCCGCAGCGCATGCGATGACAGAATTTTTAGGAATTTTTACACCTTGGGTTACATTATTGCATTTTTGGTAAGGATCTCTAATTTTTTTGAAAATGAAATATAGCCTATGTTGCTCAGTGAAGATGCAGCTTTCTAATGAAGAAAGAATTTTTGAAATCGGTACAGTAGTTTACGCGTGAAAACCATACATACATACATAGTACATACATACTTACATAATTACAAACCTTTCCTCTTTATAATATTAGTATAGATTTTCATATAATTATTTACATTTTTTAACAAAAGTTGTTTTATTTTTTTAAACTCCTTTATCACACACACACATTAACCTTTATGAGCCATATTTATTTTTGTTTTATTTATTTTATTTATTATCTTAAAACAAAATATGGGTGCTTATTAAGTTATACATATTACTTACACAAAAATAGAATATTATCGATTGTTATCAGTGCACACGAGTCTCTAAAGCTAATAATAATTACTGATTGTCGTCATAAATAACCCAATGTATTTTAATTACATTAAACACTAGCTGTGCTCCGCGGTTTCACCCGCGTGGCTCCGCATTTGTTGGTCTTAGCATGATAATATTATAGCCTAGCCTTCCTCGATAAATGGGCTGTCCAATACCGAAATATCTTTTCAAATCGGACAGTAGTTCTTGAGATTAGCGCGTTCAAACAAACAAACTCTTCAGCTTTATAATATCTATTAAGTATAGATATTATGTACTTGTAAACAAAAAACTAAACTTAAGTATATAACTCTCGGTGTGGCTATAATAAGACAAAAGTTTATCTTATAAGATTTAATATATTATAATGAACGCCAAAGTCACTGTGTAGTGTGTATGTAAGTAGAGCTGTCAAATAAAATAATATAAACAATCGAAAAAATTATCTTTTATTGATAACTAGCTTACCACCCGCGGCTTCGCCTGCTTTGTCTAAAACCTAATAAATTATATACTTAAACCTTCCTTGTATCACACGTTCTATTAAAAAAAACGCATCAAAATCCGTTGCGTAGTTTTAAAGATTTAAGCATACCTAGGTACCTACATATAGGGACAGAGAAAGCGACTTTGTTTTATACTATGTAGTGATGATAAGTTGGATTAAACAGCTCTTAAAAAATACTAAGAACCACTATCATAAAATAATTAAGTACTTTTAGCATACAAGCACAGAATACTAAATTAGGTAGTAGCTATCGCTATTCAAGGGCGCGAATTAAGCCCTACAAGTAGGTACTATTTCATTTGATATTTTAATGTAATTTTATAGGACAAGTAAAGTGCACCTTTTATCGTGTAAAATTAAATTTAATCTTTAACTTTTCTGTGATAGTAAAACTGTTATAGTTATACATTTAAATAATGCGTAGAATATATATTTTAGTTTCGGGGATTTAGCATGTTTTAGTCTGTATTCCGTAATCGTCATCATACTTATACCTATTACCAAAGATAAAATTTAATATGATACTAGATTATATATTGCAATACATTGAAAAAACTGCTAAAAATAAAGTTCATAAAAATATTGTCAGTTTTTAAATAAATTAAGATAAACGACACTTCGTTTTTCGTTCATAATTCGATAACTATATAGGTACTATACTACTATATTTTTGCTGCATAAGTTCCGACTTCCGACCCCAAAGTCCATGAACTTTATTGAAATAATTCCTTATCTACTGACTTCTAAAAGCTTGTAGCATGCACATGCTTAAGGTTCTATAATGATAAAAGCTACATCAATATAGGTACTAAAACTCATTTTCGTATAAAGTGACACAACAAAAATAATACATAACTTTTAACAAGCACAATATTTATTCCAGATATCGCTACCAAATTTAAGGAAATTGTTACTTATCAAATTTACCCCATCAAATATAAGAAAACAATAAAAACATTATCCTGTACAAATATTTCAAAAGGAGAAAACCAAATTATGGTGCTAATGTAAACTAGTGTGGGGAAACCCATCTTATTAGTATTGGTAATGCATAACTAATGTAAATTTTACAATATATAAACCAGCATTGTAATAATTTTAAAGTCACTCAGTTCTTGTAAGTCAGAACAGCGACTTCTTTTGGTATATTTATTATTTTTAAAGTCTAAAAAGTAAACATGAAGCTGACAGGTCTGTTTATGTTGATCGTAATGGCGGTGCTCTCGCTTTTCGCGCGCTCTGCAGAAAGCGCGCCAAAAGTTAACGTCAACGCTATTAGAAAAGGCGGCCATGTTCTTGTAAGTATAATCTTATATTCATTTTTTTAACATTTTTCTATATTAATAATTTCTTGGGTATTGAATATTATGTTGCATTTAATATCTCTGTGTAAATAAATTTCAAAAAGCGTTCTTGGTCCTTAAAATATTTTAGTTGACAATATCAATAGCAGCGGAATTTTTAATTGAATAGATACTTATTATTAGAAATATTTATTTATATTATATCCAAATATTCATCAATAATAAAAAGCAATAGGTAACGTTTTTAAATTTCATTCAGTTTATATTTTTAAAGCACACCCAAAATAATATAATTTTGTATAAAATCAAATTTAAACATTTATTTTTGTTTGAGGTCCAATATTTATTTTATTAACTGCTACTTACAAAGGCTTGAATAGCCATACTACATCGTTATACCTGTCATTAAGTTTCAACTTTCAACATATCTGAAAACAGCTTCTTCTGAGAAGATGGCATGAAACTCTATTTAGCTATTTCAAAGAATCTTTTAATTTTATGGAATTATGAGTCTATTGTATTATTATTTAGATATAAAGAAGAAAAAAAAACTTATTTATAATACTATGTAATACATTAGTTATGCTAATAATATTTTTTTTTTTCAGAAAAAGGGATTTGGCGTTCTCGGCGCAGCAGGAACGGCACATGAAGTGTACGAACATTTAAAAAATAGAAGACATTAAAATCAAATAACCTTAGATCAAATAACTAATTAGGTAGTAAATAAACCCATTTAAGTATTATAATTATTACATCATTGTTAGTGCCTAGTTGAATTATAATCGTGTATTTAATTTTTCATAATTCTTTATTGTTACCTATACCTACCAATAAACGTCCAGTATTTTGTAATTATTAAATAATGTAATAAACAATTAAAAACATTTAAATTATGTAGGTACTTTTATTTATATTAATTGAAACATAAATAAGCTTAGTATTCTATGCCATAATCTTAGCAAAATCCATACTAATATTATAAATGCGAAAGTAACTCTGTCTGTTACTCAATCACGCCTGAACTACTGAACCAATTTGCATGAAATTTGGTATAGAGATATTTTGATACCCGAGAAAGGACATAGGATAGGTTTTATCCCGGAAATCCTACGGGAACGGGTTTTTCTCTGAAAACGCGAGCGAAGCCGCGGGTGGAAAGCTAGTATTTTATAAAGAAAGATAATATATAAAATCAACAAGATTTAACTATATCAATATTTAACGGAAGCGCCATAATTCTTCAAATTATTATGTAAAACTAATGACTCCATTTGATTATATAATAAAACACGCTATAATTAAAATGCAATAAAAATAATTATTATTTTGCCTAATGTTGGTGTACAAACTACGCATATATTGTAGTTAATTTTCATTAATTAACTAAACGACAATATATTGTTTTATATGTTAATTATTCTCAAACGACTGACGTAAAATACTATAATAAACTTAATAATATTAATAAAGTTATAGGCGTAGGGATGTGACGACCCCATCGCCCCCGGATGGCATATCTACAATAGATATCCCAGCCGTGCAGTCAGTCACCCCGCAGGGCACCTTGTGGCGAGGTGTCGGGGAGTAGCGACCCCGCGGGAACCGAGCGCTCCCGGGGGAGGTCCCTGTCCTCACCTCTGGACTGTCCCAGTGGCAGTTCAGAGTGAACAATGACGAGGTTCAGGATCCCCCACCTCTGGCTTGCCTTTGTTGGCCGTCCAGAGTGGAGCCGCCAGAGCTATATGCTCGGGGGTGGAAGTGTCTAATGGCGTAATAGCGGGGAAACCCGCTCCGGGCCCGAGGGCCCGCGATGGTGAAACCGGTGCCGCACCTCTCTACACCCCTAGCCGTTCAGCTGATGTTGCCCCCTTGTTGCCATTATCGGTAACCTTTTTGGGAGCCCATCGACCGAACTGGCGAGTCACCGTCTGCCATATTTTTCAATTTTTAATATTGAAAAGGCAGACGTCCATAGTCCCCATAGACCCAACCTACCGATCCACCGAACACCTCCTTTCCATAGCCTAGATTCGTAATTCCCATATTTTGCAATAGTCCTACATTGGCCGCGGACTGCCCAGGGCTGTATCTCTATAGTGCAGTCATGGGCAGGCTGCGGCTGGTGTCCCAAAACACATTAAAATTCTCTAAAGGGCCTCTGCGTGTTGGACCTGTGTCCCCACGTAAGCCTCCCAAAGGACCGGGTATCTTCCTTCTGGTAGTACCCGTGTATTATGGAGAGATTAATAAAGTTATAATTTATGGTATTCATAGTGCCTCAACTTTATGTTAGTAATAAAACAAATTCTCAATAATAATTAATCTTACTCAGTATTAATAAATGGCTAATACAAATTTAAATTACACATTTGTTATTTATAAAAACATACTTTACAATTTATCGCATAACTGATCCTAAACTTGAAATATAATTTCAACAAATACTTCAGATAATCCATAATCTAAGTGCGCATAAAAAATATTTGTTCTGATCTTTATTAATAAAGAATTAATAATCAAATATAGTCCATTGAAATGTTACATTTTTTTTAGGCCTAACCTTGCGTTTTTCAGAGGACGCAATTTTGTTTTTTTGATATGTAGGGGGGGTCAGTGTGAAGCTATCACCAAATTTGTGGGGTCGCCACCCTTGTCCCACGGCCGCCATCTTGAAAATAGTGGTTGAAATGGTTTTTACGATATATCTCTTAAACTATTTATCAGATAAAAAATATCGTTTACATTATTTGTTGCAAATTAAATTCTCTATAACTTTGGTGCAGTAACTTTTCCTCGTAGAACTATAAATAAAAAAGTTATAAGCGAAAATGTTCAGAAATTAGAGCTATTTATATTTTTCAATAAAACTTTTTTTTATCATTTTACGAAGAAATAATATCAGACCATTTTTGTAGATTGTTTTTCGAGGAACAACTTTTATGTACAACATTTTTCATTACGTCAATAACTAAGTTTTACAGCGCTCTGATATATACAGGGTGTCCCACTATTAGTATACTAAGCGCGAAGGAACTTGTAGTTTTGCATACACTGATCACGTAAAAAATACTTAAAAAAAAAAATTACGTCCAAAATTTTTTGCTAAATTTTTCCTGAAAATCCATGTTTTCTTCTCTAGCTTCGCGCAGCCGGCATATACCACTTCTCTAATATGAGCATTTTATCTATGAAAACATAATCTTAAACGATAGCTCACGTGCTGGTGGCAAAGTTGGGCGGCTCGCTTGTTATGGGTGTACACATAGAGTTTTAAGAATTCATCTATTTGAAAAAAAAATGCGTCTGGAATTTTTTAATTATTTTTTACGTACTCAGCGTATGCAAAACTATAACCTCCTTTGAGCTTAGTATACCAACAGTGGGACACCCTGTATATATATATGAAGTGAGTACTATATATTATATGAAGTGAGTACTAATTTTCAGTTACACATCAAAAAAATAAAATTGCGTCCTCTAAAAAACGCAACCCCATATGTAACTTTACAATGGACTAATAATGAACTATCAACATTCGTTAGTGAGGACACGTAGTTGTGACGTCATCAGCATGATAATGAGGAATGTATTATGTAGTTTATCTCGGGTGTAGGGGATTTTGGTTTATAAACTTTTGATTATATTGTCATTGTTATCCTTTTGTTATTAGTTAACTGTGTTATCACGTGTATGTGAGCATGGTATTTTTGTTTTTTGCACGCCTCATAAGCGAAGCGTTGAGGTGGGTACTGGGTACTACTGTCACTTCGCGCAAAACATCTGATTTTTCAAACTTAAAATGTCTTTATGTATCATACATTGCACTTGTAAGATAATACATACACACACATATTAAGAAAAAACACTATTTTTAACGTTCATGATATTTTTGATGTCATTTTTGTTATTTAAACTAGTTAAAAAACAGTTTAAAAAAGTTCTGTCTTGGACGTCCGTGTGTCTGTATGTGCGGATCCTTTTTCTTGTTAACACGATAGCGACCGAAATACTTTACTAATCGAGTCTTTTTTTTTCTCTTACGCTTGAGTATGCTCAGGAATAGAACCCTTTCATTTTTCAGGGTCTGATTCGATGTGGTTTAATTGTTATTAAATAAACAAAAATAATAATTAATAAATATTTATTAAAAAAAAAATATGAGGCGTGCACTTTTGGATTTTCCAAATTATTTTTAATTATAGTACTTAACAACAAAATATAATACTTACAGTATTTTCCGTAGGTATTTATTGATAATATTTTCCGTAGTTGTCTATTGAATCCGACGAAATTATAAATTACCAATAAAACTGTTATTGTGAACATAAATCGGGAAAACAAAATAATTAAAATTACATTTTAAAAATGCTCCCATCTATTCTATACACACATACAGGTACATACTTAAATATATAGTTTTTATGTTATGATTACATATTTATATATTGTTTAACACACTCCTTTTATGTACACATTAATAAGCACACACTCACCAAAAAGCAAACAAAAAATAACCAGTAAATTTTTATCATTGTTTAGTTTTGTGAAGTACCGGGATCTCCGGGCACGGTGAATACCCATTACGATAATATGATAAAAACAAGTATATAATAACTCTGAATTATGAATTCATCTCATTTACACGCATATTTTAAACGTATAGAACATAACAATGAATTTCGGGAAGATTTTTTTCTTGTTTTTGTGTGTGTTCCTAACAATAAGTTCAAATGAAGCAAGGCCGGGGAAAATACCGATAAACGCTATCAAAAAAGGCGCGCAAGTTGTTGTGAGTATTAAATAAAATAATTAAAATTCTGTTTTGCTTTGTCTCGACGAATGCACTTTTTAATTTATTTGCCGTAACCTTAGTTATTACGACATAATAAGTTTAAGGTTACTTTAAATTCAAAATTCAAATTCAAATTATATTTATTTGCAAGAATGTAGTTACAAATTGAGTATTTGAATAAAAAAAAATTATTGATTTTTTTTATGTATTCTGAAACTTTATTATTAATAATATTGATATTTAATACAAATAACTTCAAAAAAAAAATTTTTCCGTTAATTATAAGCAATTAAAAATTGATGAAATTTAAATTAGAATCACGTGACTACAAACGCGCCATGACTGGTCACCACAGTTGTGACGTCATATTGTTATAGCTATTAACTGCAGTACATAGGGTTTACGGCTATTACACGTGACTAGACAATAATATTGAAAGTTTATTGCTAAAAATTAAAATACGATTTGTTAGTTGGTTCCGAATTAGTTAGTTAGTTACGAAAATAATATTCTTGATGTTGATATATTTATGATCACCGATTTTTGTCAGGAGTTGCCTTTGTAGTATTCGTACATAATGGTACAAAACGATAACTTTTGAGGTTCGCCATTTTTAATATAAATTTAAGTAATATACTTAATTAACAATTAATATAATTAATATGTAATTTAATAATGACAACAAAATTAAATAGATCAAAACACTGTATTTATTATTCACACGCTTTTATTAGCTTCACCTGTATGTTTGTATGCAACCGACTCCTTTCGAAGTTTCGACTCGATTTTGACCCACTTAAAACCGACGGATTTTGTTCAAATTTTGAACACTTATCAAGGTCCGATGACAATACAATAATATCATAAATTTATCCTGATAAGGATCGCCAGGATCAGCTTAAAACATATGTTTGTATGTAACCAATTCTCCTTTCGATTCTATTTAGACCCACTATAAACCGACGGATTTAGTTTAAATTTTGTATTCTTATAAAAACCCGGTAACAATACAATAATTTCATGAATTTATCTTATTATATTATTATTATTATCCTGTTTAGTTTTTCAAACTATATTTATTTTTCTATCAACTGTAATGAGTGAAAACTAACATTATGACGTCACACGCGCTCGGGTGACGCTTCGGGAGTTGTCGGCGTGTCTTCGGTACTGGATTCAAAGACTAATTTTTATTTTGAAATAACTTTTGAATTATTGCAAAAAAAATAAAAATAAAAACAGTTTTGTTATAAAACTAATATATAATCTTTCCATTTATCACAAAAAAAAATTTAATTCAAATACTCAATTATAGATGTTTTTAATTACAATATTATGTGGCTAATACATTCTACCCATTGATTGGGTGTGCAAATATTGAAAAGAAAGTTGATTAGTCTAATTATTTAAATGTACACACAATTCAATTTTCACAATTACGCGAACGCACTACGATTAACACGATTATATCACACACTTATCACACACAATTCAGTTTATTAAATATTTTATTAAATATTCAGTTTAATAATATTAATATTAAATATTTGTTTTTAAAAGTTTAATAAACGAATAGCTAAGTAATTTATTTTAATATTTATTCAAACAATATTAAGTTAATTTAAATTTGTCTACCAACGTAAATAGGTATCCAATTATAAATTATTGCAAGAGCTAAACATATACCTAAATACAATAACACTATAACATACAAGATAAAATCTTGTTATTGGTAATATTTAAGTAAATATTAACTAATTTAAATATAATTTATGGCACACTGTTTTAGACTTTTAATCTTAAACTTACTTACATAATTTCTTCAACTAAGATAATAAGATAACCGTCGAAATATTTAAAAAGTTACGACGGAATAGACATGCTTATAAAATATGAATACATATTATATCGTTAAGGGCTCTCTATGTGTGAATACATAATTAATGTACATATTGATCGCTTGAGCGAAATAATAAAAAGGGACCGTCTCTAATTTGTCTGTTTTGTATTCTATACAACATAGTAAAACTACTAGTACCTATATTATAAAATTGTATGTAGTAAAACCAATAAAATGAAATGATCACATGAATTTTGCTAACATTATAACTCTTTTCATTTGAAATGTTTGTTTCAGGGAAAAGGATTACGAGCAATAAACATAGCCAGCACTGCGCATGATGTCTACACATTTTTTAAACCTAAAAGAAGGAAGCATTGACAAAAAGTGATATTAGTGAAATTCTTATAAGTACATATAACAAACCTAGCTCAATTAGAAAGTTATAGATATACTAGCGGTCCGCCCCGGCTTCGCCCGTGGTACATATGAAAAATAGATGTTGGCCGATTCTCAGACTTACCCGATATGCACAGAAAATTTCATGAGAATCGGTCCACCCGTTTCGGAGGAGTATGCAGACTAACATTGTGACACGAGAATTTTATATATAAGATTTAATAACACTTTTGTTCCTTTCTTTATATCGATAATAATTTAAGCCGCCATGTTAATTATGTAATTAGAGGAGGAAACAGAGGGTTGCTTATTGAAATGAATTAAAATAGTCAAATATAATATTAATTAAAGTCCCTAGTTATAAGCTGCATTTATAAATGTTTAATGTGCCATTAAATGAATTATATACTCTTTCGTGTTATTTTTTTCTAATATCCCCACTTTCTTTGGTTTCTTGTGCCTTGTAGAGAGTAGAGACTGATTTCGACATCATTGAAAATATGTATGTGATGTCAATGTCGTGGTCATATCGTAGATTTGATCATTTCATGATATGAGTGGCCATTTCACGAAATGGTCGCATATCGTGAAATGGCCAACATAGTTTGATCAGATCGTTAAATCGTCAACGTTTCACGATTTGGTCATCCACATTTGGCCAGATCGTATAAAATATAAAGAGTCCATAAAATATTAAAAAAAATCAGAATAACTATATTCTAAAAACTTGTTTAATGTCATTAAAGTTAGTGCCGCGGCAGCGGCCGGCGAATGCCAGAAGCGAATCGTTTTTGCAATAGAAAACAGTTAGGTTAGGTTAGGTTAGACTTTGATAAACAACGCACGAGCCGAGCGAGCAAAGCGAGCGTGCCGCGGCAGCGGCCGGCGAGTGCCAGAAGCGGATCGCTTTTTAAAAAACAAACAATTATAATAATATAGTAGTAGTTTCTTAAATTATTTTATTTAAGCCGCATTTTTTCTTAAATACATATAAGATATCCACATTTTCCATAGTACTCGTACCTCTTCGTCGTAAATTCTTTGCTATGACTTTCTTCATAATATTGTTATTAAACGAATTATGAAGTTTTTAACTGCGAATAATTTAATTTTCGCCAGCGGCCGCCATCTTATCACATAAACACAGAGCTTGCAGCGCCTCTACCAACGATTAATGTAACTATTTTACGATATGATCAAATAATTTTGATCATTTCATGAAAAAACCGTGCGTTAATTGGCCATATCGTGAAACGATTTCTTATCATTGATCTGCCCAAACCACATCATGATGTGGCCAAACTAAATTGGCCATTTCACGATATGCGACCATTTCGTGAAATGGCCACTCATATCATGAAATGATCAAATCTACGATATGACCACGACATCAATATCAAATAACTACCTTCAAATTAATTTTATATATAGATACCTACCTTAGTGGGCTGTACTTATACGTAGGTATAAGACATAAAAATTACAAAACGCATAAAAAATTATTCAATTAAGTATTTACCTATCTCACTAACCGAATTATTCATTCGTTCGTTCATTCA
>CAJQZN010033466.1:0-24593 GCA_907164685.1 Colias eurytheme
AAACTTAAAGAACTATCCATGATCACGCCTAGGTCACGGATAAAGCTCACTTCCGTGAGTGGTAAATTATTGATAAGGTAAGTTACGGGTGTTCGAATTTTCTTTCTAGAGAATGTAATGTGATGGCATTTATTAATATTTAAGCACATCTGATTATTTGTACACCATTTTTGTATATTATTTAAGTCTGATTGAAGTATATTAACATCTGTTTTATCCTTAATCGTTCTATAAACTTTTAAATCATCAGCGTACATTCTATAGTTTGATTGTATTACACGGGGGAGGTCGTTGATAAATATTAAAAAGAAGAGAGGACCGAGATGGGAGCCCTGCGGTATTCCCGATGGAATAGTATAGGGGGTAGATTTATAACCTCGGATTGAGACAAGCTGGGAGCGGTTGCGTAAATATGACTCGCACCATCTTAATAAGGATCCGTGTATCCCCATATTTGAGAGCTTATGTAATAGAAGATCATGATTTACAAAGTCGAACGCCTTTCTGAAATCGGTGTACACGGCATGCACCTCGAGATTCTTATCAAGTGCTTCAGCTATATCAGATACATAACCTACAAGATTTGTGTTTGTTGATTTACGGGGTAGAAACCCGTGCTGGTTTTGATCAATTTTACATTTAATGTGGGCCAAAAGTTTAGTATTTACTATGTCTTCTAGAACTTTTCCAGGTGTACTTAGAATTGAGATAGGTCGGTACTGGGTAATCTCGTTTAATGAGCCTGCTTTGTGAATCGGAGTTAAGTGTGCGAGTTTCCAAGTAGATGGGAAGACGCTAAATTTTAATGATTCGTTAAAGATTAGAGTAAGTGGTACATATAGGCTTTTGGCACAATTTTTATAGAATATTGGTGGTATTGCATCGGGTCCTGGGCCTTTATTGGCATCTAAAAGTTTTAAGCGATTTAACACTTCTTTTTCAGATATCACCAACGTGCTAAAAGGGGCGACACCACTGTCTGTATCTGCATCATGCATATTTTTGGATAAAGTCGTTGCATTCGATGAATAAAAATATACTGATTGGAAAAAATCAGAGAAAGCATTACATATTTCTTGACCACCTTTAACAACCGTATTATTAAAAACCATTTCATGTGGTAAATTTGTGCAGTTGCTCATTTTATCTTTAAAAAATTTCCAAAAATGCTTAGGACGATGATGTAAATGATCAGCCGCGTGATTTTTAAACTCTGAGTAGCAGTGGTCTAGCATGTCCTTACATCGCCTTCGAAGTAAATCAAACTGGAGCTTGTCTCTGAGATTCCCATATTTTAGGTATTTTGAATGAAACTTAGCTTTTTCTTTAAGAGATTTTATTAAGGGGCGACTAAACCATGTGGGATATTTTTCATTGCGTAGTTTGCGTACTGGAGTATTACTTTTAATAATATTTAATACAGTGTCATAGAAAGTTGTGACCATTTCGTCAACGTTGGAGGCGTTTATCCATTGGGAAGTCCAGTCAACTTGTTCCAGTTCGGAATTTATTACTTCGTAATTGCACTTATAAAAATCATATAAAACAATGTCGCTATTTGGTTTCAAATGACGTTGAGATGGATTTTCTATATTAATTTTAAGAGCAGGATGATGCGCATCGATCGAAACCAAAGGAAAATCAGCATTATAGACGTTGACATGCGACGGCTCGCTGGCTAAAACTAAATCGAGAATACGATCATTTGAATTCGCGACAGCATTGCATTGTTGTAAATTGTTAAATGCAAGGGAATCGAGGAAATATGTACTAAGTGAACTACAACGGGAAGACGTTTTTAGGTAATTTAAATCACGATCGCGTTGCCATACTAATTCCCATAGATTAAAATCACCTATCACAAAAGTGGAAGAGCGCTGAGAGTTCACGTCATTATGTATGATTTGAGTAGTATTATTTAAAAATGTTTCGAGGTACGACGAGTTAACAGGTGAAGGTATGTAAACAGCGCATATGTGTATTAAAAAACTATTATTAATTTTTAATGAGAGCCAAAGGTCTTCGCATGCTGATTCCCAGTTGGAATTTCTTATAACACGAAAACGGTTATTCACTGCAACTAAGACACCACCTCCATCTCGTTTATTCTCACTAGAAGAAGTTGACGATCTATCTCGTCTGAAAACATTATAACGATGGTCAAAAAGTTCATGGTCAAATACACTATTGTTAAGCCACGTTTCGGTTAAAATTATTACATCGTAGTTATTTAACAATACAGACTTGTAAAATTCTTCTGTTTTGGTTCTGAGGCCTCGTACATTCTGGTAATAACATTTTAGAGTGAATTTTAAAATAAATACAGTAAAGAGAAAATATGTTGTTGCTAAAGTTTACAAGGTTTTTAGAAAATCTAAATTTTTTACCCACTTTGCTTCTGATTTAATATCCTTACGAATAAAAATGCGGGCATTCCTTATCCAAATGAAGTCGTATTTCTTTTCTTTAGCAGCAAGTCTAGTGGCAGCGTGAAGTTGTTTATTGGCAGGGCTGAGATGCTCCGAGATGAATATTGGCGACTTAGCACCAGCAAGGCCAATATGAGATGTGTTTAATTTCTCTCCGTTTTGGCGGTTAAAGGTTTTTACAGCGGCTAGGAAATCATCTCGGGTACGTTGGTTGTTCATTTTCAGTATAATATTGCGTGGGCGTTTTGATTCTGAATCCAACTTAGCTACTCTGTGGAAACCCGCGATGTAAGTGTCTTTTAGATCATACTTTACTGTGCTTGCTATTTTGTTTATAATGTTAAGAATATTTTCGTTTCGTTGTTCAGGGACACACTGAATTTCCAAATTGTTGTCTCTAGTGGATTGTTCTAGCTGAGCCATTTTTGTATTTAATAAATTTAATTCAGACCTGAGAAATGAGTTCTCGTCAAGAATTTTCGAAAGAGAACTTTCAGTATGTTCATTTATTTTTATTTGGTCGTCGTGTGCGTCTGATAAAAATTTTATAGACTTTACAGCTTCATCCAATTCTTCTCGTATTAAAGAAAATTGAGAGCCAAGATCCTTTAAGTCTTGTTGGACTTTAATAAGCGTGGAGTTATATTTATTTAGACATTTTTCTTGATTTTCGAATCTTGAATTCATTTCATCACGGAGCTTGCGAATTTCCAATATCACCGTGTCATTGTCTGAGGTCGTCGGCACGGAGCTTACTGGCATTGCCATCAAATCTCTAGGAACTTTGTCGTGAACGGGGGTATTGGAGTTGTCTCCCACCTTGGGTCTGGAAGCCACGCAGACAGGGCACACCCATTTTGAACGTAAACCAGTTGTTTCATTAAACTTGACACAATCCTGGTGATATAGGTGATGGCAGTTTCCATTGGTGCATTTAATTCTTTTTTGGGTTACTAAAATATTCACATTACACGCTGAGCAGGCTACCATCATGCAAATTTAAGTTGAACAATAAAAGTAATAAAAATAATTAAAAAGTCAAAGTAGCACAGTAATAAATGCTCCAATACTTCGGTGTTTTACCGGTTTTTGTAAAAAAGCACACTAATAAATGCTCCCGGTTGATATTACGTTCTCAACTTGAGGGTATTCGAGAAAAGTCAGTATCATTCAACACAATTGTTAAACTTAAGTTTGTGTTTACCACTGTTAATTATTAAAACTTTTTAGGTTGTGATACACTGAAGGTAAGTCCTTTGTGATGAACACGGATTTAACACAATATTTACACTTATTACTTTTTAAATTAATTATGTTCGACTGAGTGTTCTCAATACGTATTGACACAAGAAAGGTACCCGACGAAAAACCGTCATACTAATATTACGTCACTGCATTTAGATAATAATCACATATTGCATAAAAGCTCATTAAAAATAGGTTAAACAAAAATTATTATTGATTCAGTAAATCACTTCATAGCATTACTCTAGCTGAGTATAAACTTCTTAAATACCCTTCTTACCTACTTCCTAAATACATAGCTTTATTCAATACTAGCTTACTGCCCGCGGCTTCGCCCGCTTTGTCTAAAACCTAATAAATTATATACTAAAACCTTCCTCTTGAATCGCTCTATCTATTAAAAAAACCGCATCAAAATCCGTTGCGTAGTTTTAAAGATTTAAGCATACAAAGGGACATAGGGACAGAAAAGGCGACTATGTAATGACTTTACAAACCACATTTTGTATTCACGCAAATACTTATGATAATCATCTCTCCCATCAACATATTTCACGCATAATGTAATATGAGTCGCATCTATACGCTATACACGTCTCTAAACTCATAATAAACGACAATTTGACTATAAAGTTGAATTATTTTCATGCACTTTCTCGTATATAATTTACTAGCTTAGCTCCACGGTTTTACCCGCATTGCTTCGCTCCTGTTGGTCTTAGAGTGATGAAATAATATAGCATAACCTTCCTCGATAAATTTTTCAAATCGGACCAGTAGTTCCTGAGATTAGCGGGTTCAAACTAACAAACAAACTCTTTAGCTTTATAATATTAATAGCATAGATTAAACTACGTGATCGTAGCGGTATATTTAAAGCAATGAATTATCTTCGTTGATTAGTTGTAATAAAATGAATTATAAATATTTGCGAAGATAAGACCTACCTTTAAGAAACGACCAGTCGCTTTTAATAGAAGTATGTAGAGCCTATTTTCAACAAGAAAAATGTTACATTAGGTAAATTAAAATGTTATATTAGGTAAATTAATATTATATTTAAAATAGGCTGTATATACTAGTCATAACATCAGTATGTCGTTAAATATTCTGTTTTCTCACTAATTCTGTTAGTACGAAGACCTCAAAGTGAATCTTATATCTAACATTAAATTATATTATGTAAAGCTCTAAATACTATCATATTTTAATCTTATGCGTAATATTTAAAAACCTCGACATTAGAGGCATTTAAAAATTATAGATATACTAGCTTTTGCCCGCAGCTTCGCCTGCTTGGAAAAGATAAATTTTTATGGTACACACTTTCGTCCCCTATTTTATCCCCTTGGTCGTAGAATTGATTAAAGTCCTTTCTTAGCGGATGCCTACGTCCTAACATTTACCTGCTTGCCATATTTCAGCCCGATCCAGTGGTTTGGGCTGTGCGTAGATAGATCACTATGTCAGTCAGTCATCTTTGAGTTATATTTAATTAGATAAAGTTACAATTAATATTACTGTTATTCATGATAAAATATTTGCGTTGCTATAGATAAAGAACAGAGACACTGGACAACAGTGAAATAATTACACATATAGCTTTTGTACAATAGGAATGAATTTTTATGTAATACTTATAATATTAAATCAGTCCCTAAAATAAAGACCACTGTTCAATGTTTATTCTAATCTGATATGAGATACGGACAGGTTTGTTTAGGACTACAAATGTTTGTACGGGAAATTTATTGTCGTGATATCTAAATGTATGGAGGATAGATTAAATGGATTTTTGATAAATAACGTCGTATATGTATTTGTAGTCCAAAACATGTAATACGAGAAAAACTGTTTCAAACAAGCTTGAAATGATTATGTCTGTATAACATACTTGCCTTTTTATTAAAATATAAAGTAAGTAAGTTAATAAATTTATAAGTACGTCACAATCAATTTACTTTCTTGAAATAAAAGCATTTCTGCTTTCACAATCCTAACTTTGAAAGCTGAGCGTTAATCCATACCTACTAATATATATATATATATATATAAATGCGAAAGTAACTCTGTCTGTCTGTCTGTTACTCAATCACGCATAAACTACTGAACCAATTTGCATGAAATTTGGTATGGAGATATTTTGATACCCGAGAAAGGACATAGGCTACCTTTTATTGCGAAATATGTACCACGGGCAAAGCCGGGGCGGACCGCTAGTATTCAAATAAAGAGAAATATGACTAAGTGATCCATCAGAAATTTATCACAACACAATATTTTACTTATTATTTTATAGAAACAGCTCAGAATCTTGCACAATGAACTATTAAACCACTATCTACATCTCGCGTAACTTATTCATCCTGTAATCACATGTTCCATATCTTGTGTCACCGTTACGCGATTTTAAGTCCTAAAACAACATAGCATAAGTACAATAATGATAAGTTATTTGCGATTAAAATTCACGGATATTCCCCTCCCATTAATAAATGAGATTAATTAATCTAAAGTGGCGTCTGTCGTGTTGAAGAATAGTCAGAACGCCCCAGGCGCTACGAGTTAGTGACGCCAAGTAATTGCTTTTGCTAAATCAACAGCTAGGTAAGGTTCGGCCATCGTGATAATGAACAACGTCTATTTGTTAAATCATTTTAATATTTTTTTAATGAAAACACTTGGAGAACTTGAAGAATTCAAAGCATTTGAGAGCGCCATTTTATAAACAAACAGAAAAACAACGTTCACATTTCGACGTTAGAATTTAACATTTCAAATTTTCTAAGATTTTTCAAATTTATAATTGTCTAATATAAAACACTGTAATATAAAAAATAGTCTCATTCAATACGATCTTAATCTTATTAAATTATGTAACAAAAATATACCACTTTGATTAAGATGTTACACTACCACAAACAAGAGCAAAGAATTACATCACATCAAATACTAAAGCTACGTTATAATTTGTCAGAAACAATAGAACACTTTCGAAGCATTCACGTAACTAAGATTATAGTGTTTTGTAACTGTGGCTATTTCTATTTCCGAAATAGATTCAGATGAACTTTCTATTTGTGGTGCTCTTACATTATTACTTCATGTTTAATTAGTTATACACAGCTTATTCTATGTTTTCTCTACGCTAGTAAAACGTTGAATATTACAGTGATTTTTTGCAATGAATTTTACAGATTTCAGCTGCATTGATATTGTGCCAATACACTAAAATAGTATTGTACTCAAGTATAAAATATCTTTATATTGGAATGCAATATTAGTTTAAATTTACAAGACAATTTCAAATAAACGATATAAATATCGATAACTATTCGATTGTTACGCTTTTTTATTAAACTAATTTTCAATTTTTCAATCCATCCGTATATTTTTATTTAAAACTCTAGTAAACATAATTCGTCCCACATATTTACGTAATTCGAACATCTATCGAAAATGACAGATAATATTTATTGTCTAGACTCTGTAGCGTCACGATACAGATAATAAATTGAAATAAACCGCGAATCGTGCTAGTGGGTGAACATAAATTTTGACTTTGAACTATATGGCGTCCTCGGGCTAAACATGCCAAGGTTAATCCGTCCATGGAATCATTGAAAGTGCAATTTATTACTTGTATGCTGTGTACAACGATTAACAAAGGCATTGAGGAACGAAGGGTTAAACGTTTTGTTAATACTTAAATAATATGATACAGTAAATAATGCTGTGGACGCAACATATTTGAAACATCGTTGGAAATAGAGGGATGTTAAAAGTTTGATCCGAATTATGGATACATTGCCAAATTAAATCACATCGAATATAAGCAATACTATATCGATTAATTTTATACAAATTACTGTTCTAGAGTAGGTGTTTAGAACATTTAAACATAGCTTTTTAAAATAATATTAATAATATTTAACCATTTTTTAGGATTTAACTAGATAACGCTATAGATAATCAATATTTTAGCAGCTATAACATCTCTTAGAAAAACAATATTAAACTACAAACAATAAAAACAGTTTTTCCTTTCCTTTGTCCCTACGCGTCCAATTAAACGCTCCTCGGGGACAAATTCAAAAAACAAATGGTTAAATGTTGTCTATATAGCGCCTTAAAATTCAATGAAAGGGTGTGGTGTTCATTGCAGCGATTTTGGCCGCTATAATTACTAAAATTAGAGTTTATATTGATGTGGTCATTGATTTTAGCATATTGTTTAAGTATATTGTTAACATACTATGGAAAGAGCACGTATAACATTAAAATACACATTAGGGAACAAGCACTAATATTTAATATTAATTACATTGCTTAGAATGATTAAATAAGATACGAAAGTTGAAAATCTTACATGAAACTAAAGACACAACATAACAATATAACAATGATAACTAATAATATATTTTGTATTAGGCAGTTTAACTTTATTTACTCGTTAAAACTTCTATTATCTTATTAAGTACCATATACATGTCGGAGCAAGGTGTAGAATGTGAATCTATTTTCAAGCTGTGGGCGTTGCGTTGGGTAATCGAGCAAAGAAACACCTCAAACTCAATCATTTCTTTATTTACCACCGGTTCGGAAAGCAGTATCTACAGAGAAGAACCGGCAAGAAACTCCATAGTTGCTCTTTTTAATCATGTCAGTTTTACCATACAATACACTTTAATAACCGTTACGTTACACATTTAAATTAAACACTAGCAAAGAAAAGGTTAACAGTTCCTAGTAGTGGAAGATCCGAACTCTTCGATGTTCGAATGTGAAGTGCTGTACCGAGGGCGAGCCTTCACCGGCTCGACCCGGTACAAGCATGAAGTAAGCCGCCAACTTCACTGTGCTGCCACCTCCCTGAACTCGTGCTTCGAGTCGTTTTACATCCGCGCTATTGACCGTCTCCGACATACATATATAGTCCATCTTACGTGATAGATATTCCATATTCAAGTGTTTCCGAATACATCGCTATCACTCAAGGCACACACGTCCACAAGCCTGAGCACGAACTGTCTTGAAATACAGTACCAATTAAAGTTGACACCTTAACGCCTCCGTCCGCACACTATAGCCAGTTGCTGGAGCCAATTGCTGGAGCCATGGAAGTAGATGGTTCACGTGTAAACTCCCCTAACAATTGAAAACCTTCCTTATTTTGAATAATTGGCCGTTAGAGAGGATATTCACTGGATTTTTGAAGTGTAAATAAGAATTACTAGGTATTAGGGTCACGTTTTCTATTTTATTTGAAGCTGTATACTGAAATTATAACCACTAAAATTTAAAATATGTAAAATTTCACGAATATCGAGGTATTTGATTGTAGAGTGATTGAATTATTTTCGTAGAACTACCTGGTTGTAGTTACCCACGCGTTCCAGATAATATTGTAATTGAAGTTCAAAATATTACTTATATTATGTTTAGTTAAATTACCATTACTTATGTGTAATATTTTTATTATTTTTGATTTACTAGATACATTTTTGCTCCTATATATATCCTATATACTAACAAGAATATCCATATAATAGATAAAGATAAATCATAAACCACAACTATATACAGGAAAAAATAGTATTAGGTACGATGTACCAAAATCGCTAACGTTTTTATCAACGCGGAATCTGTCATAACAAATTGCTCGAAAAAAGTGATATTCTTCGCGAGGTCAATGACCTACATATTTTCACCCCTCACACATTTCCCTAATGCAAAGGCTCTATGATAAAAGCATCCATTCATATGATAAAAATGTTATTGAGTATTTGCATATTCGTCCCCTTAAATAAACATGGAAGTTGTGTTTGCTTTTCCAAATTGAAAACATAGAAAAAATATGTAAATAATAATATATTACCAAATTTAGAACCTCTTTTGAAAATTAGTTACCTCGAAAATATATTTCAATAAGAATAAAGCGATTTAAAATGCTAATAATTCTTCAATATCAGTGTATCAATATAGTTCAGGTACAAAAAAAATGTTTTTATGATACAAAACTCTCGAATAATACAAACTATTGAATTTCCATGCCAGTCAGAATTTACGTAGAATTTTCTAGATTTTATTTCGAAGAGTTAATGTTTAATGTTAATGTTTTATTAGAAAAACAATCATATAAAGCTCAGTTTAACAAAAGCTTGACTATAATTTTTTACTGTAAAACTTCTTTAGGCACGTTGAGAGTAAAATTTCAAGGTCGCGTCATGGCAATACCGTCACGTCATGAGTAAATTTGAGAGAAGGAATGTTTGTCAATGATTTCGTAAAAAAATATATACTCTTAATGTCCCTGTAGATATTGTCAAATATGTAAGGACAAGTTAACTTTACGACATTTTAACGACAGAAGGTTATACCTTTGCCCTATCAGGCCATATCATTTTGATATGTGGCTATTCGCAAAAATGCTTGTAAAATATTATGCTTTATTATAGCAGAAAAGCCTAGCTTTAATGTTATGGGCATGTTATAGTTTTATAGCCGTAATAACAAGTTTTTGTCCGATAACAGTTTATAGAAGAGCATTACATGGGATCTAAAGAGCGGGTTCTATTAAGGATTACAATGTGTTGTAGATTGTATTTTGATATTTTCGTTATTATGTTAGTCGATAATGGTATAAGGCCTAAACAATAGTTTAGATGAACTTATTTGGATGAAATTTTAAATATTATATAGATACACAAATATAGATATTAGGTAGGTATCCTTATAAAAACTATCGAAGATTCAAATATAGTACTTTTAAAAAGATTTCTCGCAATAAACCATCCCAATTTTTTATATCATAAAAACAACTGGTTTAATAAAAATACACAAAATAAAATAATTAAAATCAAAACAACAATTGACTTATTCGCACGTTCTTGAAAGTGTAAAGAAAATGAAAGACGAAGCCAAAAAACTTCTTAATTAGCCATGGCATTTCTCCTTACAGGTTTCTTACAGGAGAATTCATTAACCTATTTTTTCCTTGTTCATATTTTGCAGAGAAGTTTATTGTTTTCGTTACATAATTTCTATGGTATTATTTTAAAATATTATTTTAAAGTTAAACTTTTATTACATCGTCTCAAACTTTTTGGTCTGTGTAGCGCATGTCGCGTGTATCGCGACATGCGCTACACAAAGCAGTGTTCGGAACCGTTCGAACAGTTTCACTTTTACCGTGGTTTCATAAAACCACACAACATTTTTTTTATAGGGTAACAATTACTCTATAGACGAGTACCTACACTTAACAACATCATAGATAAAATATTATAGACTAGCTGCTCCGCGTGGTTTCATCCCCGTGGTGCACTCCTGTTGGTCTTAGCGTGATGATATATTATAGCCTATAGCCTTCCTCGATAAATGAGTAATAGTTATAATAATGTTAAACTGTTTAGATGAGAGATGTCTACATTCAATAATCGGTAAAAGATCTGTTGGTAGAGGCGCGGCTGTTCTGTTGATCAGTTACCATTACCTATATGTATATAATAATATTATTATGTTCTTTTTTAATTTATTATGAAGGTTAGTAAAGTAATTAGTTATTCAAATGAATTTTATCAATGACTGAATGAACAAAAAACTACTTAGATATATTTTTTTTGTACCAGCCAATTAAATATATTTTTTCATTCCAAAAACATTTAAAACGATTCCACGAAACCGAATAGCCGATATATCAATAAAAAACGACGACTGTTATCTCATATGTACAGTGGCTACACAATACCAATTAAAGTCGACTCAATACATCCATACAGATTTGACGAGATACAATCCCCGCTACCTCCGTACGTGACGGTGGTTATCTCAGTTCTGCTATAATTGAACACGAAGGCACTTGACCGCTATAGATTTGGAGCCAGGAAACGAGTATACTATAAAGGTCATATTTTATTTTATTATTTGGTATACTTATTCTAGGGTATACGTAGACGTATACCCTAGAATAAGTATACCAAAGTACTTTTTTATATTAGTGACTATGAAAGAGGAAATACGTCATTGATGTTTTGTTAAGGAATCGTAAGATTTGGCTCGATGGTTAATTTGATAAGCTTTATAACGAGGGATGTTCTTTTAAAACGTCCCTTTTCTGTAACAAATGATACATAATATTATCAGAAATTGATTTATTGTTAACTGCAATGAAATCTAATTATTAAAAACAGTGTGTAAAACGAACCATTGATATTCACTTTCAAGTTCTACGAAATAGTATTTGATATTCATAATTTGCAATCAATAAACTGATGATATCATTTCTGGATACATTTTTAGAAAACAACAATACCTATCATAAAAATATATAAAAATACAATAGAAGAGTAGTATAAAATCCTCTTACTTTACGCTAAAGAAAATTCGTACCTATATAAAGAAATCCGATCGTATCTAAACAAAATATACACATTAATGTTTTCAGAACAATCCAATTCAACAATTAGTCACCCATCCAATATTTTTCATTAATCCATTTCACCGGCCTTCAAATACCTAGTAGCATGACACATATTGTTAGCATATAAGCATTAGCCTTGATATGTCTGATTCACTTATCGGTATCGGGAAAGGCTTTTGTAGAACCGTCAAAGCTATGCGTAAACAACTCTCGCTTCAACCAGCTTTAGATTTTCCGTTTTATTCTGTTACTAGGACGTGAATAGCCGTGAAAAAGTATAGCCGTTTCAGTATTTTGTAGAACTAAAATGAAAGGTTTTAATGATTTAACAGAGGAAAATATGAGAAATATTTTACTGTGATAGACAGGCAGTGGATAAATTATCAGTTATTTTTCTAATGTAATAGTTATTTTTTATTCAGGCACAATACGGGCGAAACCGGGTCGAGCTGCTAGTAACATAAAAAAGCTTCAACCGTTATTCATTATACTTCACTCATCACCTTCCTCGTCTAGTATTATAGAAGTGACCGAATCATTTATTATTATTTTATGTGTTAAGCTCCTAAATATTTATAATTTCTTAAAACGTTACTTGGGAAGCTCCACACATACGCATCCTCCATAATAATCAATAATATATTAATATTAAATGATTATTTACAGCTTATATTTTATTTTATTATTAGTAGAAAATCTTCCCGCTATTTTCATGGCTATAGAACATAAAGTCAATAACGATTCATCGTTTGCTGCATGGCTATCGCGTCTGCACCAATATCAAATTAAAGAGAATAATTAGATACTTAAATTACATCGTGAATAAAAAAACCAATAAAACGAACTCAATTGACTTTTTGCAGTCTTCTAAACTGGTATTAAGTAACTAGTTAACGTTTAGAATTATGTTCGTAAGGTTTATATTATCAATGCAATTTATACTGAGATCTTTTTTATCGAAATTGTTATATGCAACAAGACATGAATCGATATAATTTTGATAGTAGTCTATATTATCGTATTTAACATAAATAGTATTAAAATTTGTCTCTTATTAGGTAGACAAGTAGAGTAGAGAGCGGAACAATTGTTAGATTAACAATAGTATCGAAATAACTCTAAGACATTAGGGAAGTAGTGAAACTAATTCAATATTAAAAAGTAATTATACGTATATAGGGAATGAAAAATCTTGAAATCTGTAGACTATTATAGATTTACAAATATATTGAGTAGATATAAAACGATTAAAATAAGCCGATAGGAGCCTCTCACTACATTACCTGATACGTATGCAAAATGCCATGTAATAACAGAATATATTGCAACAATTTACTTCTAACTAATCCTAATAGGTGCTATCAAATATAATATAATTTCTATATAAATTACATTTCTATGTAAGCCACATTCCGGTCCTGCTTGCCTTATAGTGCTTATAGTCAGATGCTGGAAGAATATTACACTTTATTATTCGAGAGTTCGAGACCCCAATCTATTAATACCAACATAAAAAAACAACTTCGTGTCGACCCAAACAAAATATCAGATACTAGCTTTCCTTCTGCGGCTTCGCCCGCGTTTTCAAAGAAAAACCCACATAGTTCCCGTTCACGTGGGATTTCCGAGATAAAACCTATCCTATGTGTTAATCCAAGCTACCCTCTATAAGTGTGTTAAATTTAATTGTAATCGGTTCAGTAGTATTTGTAGTACGTGTAAGAGTAACAAACATACATACAAATAGGTACACATACATCTATTCTCACAAACTTTCTCATTTATAATATTCACAGATAATATTAGTAGGATAGGATATAATATCACTGGGATAACATAAAATATATTTACAAAGATACCTTCAACAATGTTTTTTGGTAAATATAATCTTCATTATGTTTTTTCAATTATAAGATCGAAGCCTTCGATAAAAATGAAATAAATACCTGTCAGAACGAAATGGCACAGCCCGGATTTTGTTTGATATTGCCTCTATTTGAAACGATCATAAGATACTTTAATCTTCTTTTGACATAGAGGTCACATCCAAATGGATAATGAAATATGTATATGTGAGATATATGTACGAAAACTTGACGTAAAAGAATTTGAACTTAAACAACAAAGGAATAAATATCACCATAGTTGTTTGTGAAACAGTTTTGTAACATGTTTTTGTTATACGTTGCGTGACTTTTTTTAATTACTCTCGGTCAATACTTCGACAATCATCAATCAATAAGTCAAAGAGATTGATGAATGGGCCTGTAAAATCAATTCGGTGGTGATGATGTGTTTTGCTGCCTAATTTGACATTAAACATGGTGCAGTTGAATATAAATTAATGATCTTCGCCTTTAGCTTAGTAAATTAAAAGTCAAGAATTTCATTACTGGGAAAGCCTTGGGCTGTTTCTATAGATAAAATTCGTTACATAAAATGAGGTTCGAAGTCAAAAGTGGAGAGCTTTTAGGCTAACGAAGCAAACAGTTTATAATCACAAATCCTTATACATTAAGGTGAATTAAATGTAAATAAAAGTAATATAAATAGGAGTAAAAGTGGATTAAATCAATAATAAGTTCGTAAATAAGTAAAAAATATTTATTACTTTATTAATTGAAAAATTTATAGGTATTTATTTCCCTTCCCTTTTAGTAATGCCTGATGCTCTATATTTTTAATGAATTACATTTCTCTGACATCGCCGTCAGTTGAAATATTTAAAATAAGGAAGAACTGGGATTTCTCGTTATTTCCTTATTAATTCCTAAAAGTTTTCAAATTAGACAAAATTGAAACTTTTTTACAGTAACAAAAGGAATAACTTTTGTGACGAATTCACCAAAAACACCAACCAATACAGCCGACGAAGACGTTCCATTATAACATTCATTACGTCAAATTATTCAAATTAAATCAAGCATTCGTCGCTCCCTTTATCAATGGTCAAATCTCGACAGCCGGCCTGAAAGTTGAATGGTACAATGAAGCTCTAAATAACTGGAGAGGACAGATCGGCGCCTCTGACGACGGTGGTAGCCACACGCTCGCGGACTGACGGACAATACCAGAGCCTTGACTGCTCCGCCACTGTTTAAAGCTTACTGGAGTGAGAATTTTCAATGGTTGAAAAGAATATGCTTTAATTAGATGTGCATTTTTGTAAGTGTGTACATCTTATGAGCTGATTTTTATATTATCTATACTAATACATATTATAAAGCTGAAGAGTTAGTTTGTTTGTTTGTTTGAACGCGCTAATCCCAGGAACTACTGGTCTGATTTGAAAAATTATTTCGGTGTTAGATAGCCCACTCATCGAGAAAGGCTATAGTCTATATATCATCACGCTAAAAGCAACAGGAGCGGAGCCACGCGGGTGAAACCACGGACCGCAGCTAGTATTATAATATAATAAACAATAAACAATAAACAATAATCTTTATTTCCAAAAAATATAAGATGCATAGAAATTGAAAACCCTTGCTCCCACACTAGGATTCCCTGTGTCGTGGGAACAAGTATCTTCCAGTGGTACATTTTAATCCTTATGCTAAGAAAATAAACTATCACATTAAAAATCTTCTATACAAAACAATTTTTTTATTTTTATTAAATACTTAATAACAATATAAATTCGTTAAAATATATAAATTCATGCTAACTACTATCTATAATTAAACTCAATGCAAACTTAAACATGCGAGTGTGTGTTCATGTGTGGTGTGTGGTGTGTGGTGTGTAGTGAGGTGTGTGTGTGTGTGTGTGTGTGTTTGTGTGTGTGTTTGTGTGTGTGTGTATATCCCTGACTATTATGTCACTGTGTTAAGCTTACTAGAGTGAGAATTTTTAACCGTTGAAAATAATGCATTTTTATACTTCTATTTACGCATGTACCCTAGCGGTTTTGTGACTATATTATATTAATCCTTGACTGCTCCGCCGCGAGTGTGGAGTTAGAATTATCAATCGTTGAAAAGAATACGCTTTAATTACATGTTTTTGTATGAGCTGTTTTGTGGAATAGACTGTTCTACATTTCTATTTGTGTACTTACCAATAGTATACAGAGTCGTAGAGTAGACTCTTAGATAATTAATTCTTGTAACAAATAATTAGTTTAGTTATTAAGACGATTTTCTTGTTATAATGCAGAATTTTATCGCAACAATTGAAACTTGAAAGCTTACTTCCTAATGGTAATTTAAGTATAAGGATAGATGAACAAACATAAAATTATATGTCTTATACCGTATAATATAAACTGGATTATTAAGAACACAAACTGGATTATTATCGAATATGCATAATAAAATCGGTGAAACCATACAAAGTGCTCACTGGTAAGAATTAATTAATTTTGTATCCATACTTAGCATACTGAGAAAGAAAAGGACGTTTGAGTTTATGTGTGTTCTTGTTTCCTGGGCATGAAGGTATTTCCTTATGCATGGACATTTGACTTTATCTATTGTATATTACGTTATTCATATAATAGGCTATATATATATATATAAGATAGAGATATCATTCAAAGCTATATATGTGCACTCAAGGGTCAGTTAACAATTGGTTAAACGGCTGCTTAGTCTGTGGTAAGGCCTGAGTACGGTCAATTTATTATTTATTGATTAATGACAATCTCTACCTAGTCTATATAACAATAAAATAAATATGTAAATCAGAAAATATTGTCAAAGAAAATTTCATTCTATAGTCATGTAGAGACGTATATAATTGAATATATTTACATAAAACAAATCTGCGTTCGTAAACAAAACAAAAACTAAGCATGTATCCGCCTCATTCACGGCCTAAAAAAAAAATGGTGGGATTCAACAGATATAGGAATAAACTTCATTTGTTTGGCCGCGTAAAATCGGAAGCGCAGGTGATAGTCCTTTGAAGATTTTGTCATTCTAAATTATGGTTTAACAGAAGGGGAAAAGATTCAATTTCGATTGCAGTTTTGGTTCCCACTTCGTCTCATTTATACCGCGGCTTCATGTCACGATAATTGACATATCAGACGTGGATAACACACCAAGTAACATCATAAGTTATTAAGGTTTCCGCGACGCTTTGATACAAAATATTGCCAATACAAGTTGATCGATGGTATCTGCTTAGTTTGCGTGAGATTTAAATGCTGCGTCGAATGTTAGTGAATTATCTCCTTTATTAGTGAGTTTAGCTTGGTAAGGATCTATTTAGCATTATTGATTATAAAGAATTTTAATTTACTGATATGGAATCGATTTTACTTAGATTATCTTAGATACGCCAAGGTTGTTCAAGTAATAGACTTTTATAATCAAGCAGAAGACCCTGGTTTTTTTACTGAAATAGCAATAAATATACTGGTATAATTTATTTGTAAAAATTGTGTTTAAATATATTTGTGAATACAGTCTAACGAAAATTTTTAGGTCTCCTCCAGGGACTGAACCCAAAATCTTTTTCGTACAATTTTACTTTCCTTGAAAAATCCATAAAAATGAATCAACGATGCGTGAACGAATAAGGGTTTGTTCAGATACAACAACTGCTTATAGTATCAAAGTTTTATCACATATATAAAATTAAATTTAATACAATATTAAACTATTATTAAAGTAATTACAAATTCCAACATTTAAACAACTCCAACTTTTAAACCCTGACGTTGCAACAAAAACTATAAAGATAGGACACAATATAGTCTAGGATGTTTATTTATTTTCTAGACTGTTCTACAGTTACAGAAACTGGAAGGCGCAGGCAAAGCTAACAAGAATACATCACGCAACAATGCAATGGGACTGTGATTGCGTCGCTGTCTCGACAACTTGAGATATTAGAGTTCTATACGCCTGTATAGTGTATACTAAGCCTTAGTATGTATACAGACTTTTAAAAACGTAAATTCGTACGTTTTTTTTTGAGTTAGTTTGTGAAGGATGTTTCTGTGAAGAAACGTCTATCCTAATAGGTGGTAATTGTTTTGTGGTTTGACTATTTATAGAATTGTTGCTAAAAGAAGAAGTAAGGATGGACTGCATCAACATAATAAACAAACTATGGAAACAATGAATTAAAAAATTACATATATAGTAAAATTTTCTTCAAATTATAATTCCTGAAAGACATTGAGTAGATGAATTTAATATTTTTAAACTTTTCGTTTTTTTTTTTTTTATTAATAGATACCTAATGAAATTAAACACCAAAACAGTAGATATTTATTTTCCTGAAACATGAAAATTCTCTTTCATCATTAAGAATAGCGTTAAATTAAGCTAATGACTTGATCACACTGATCAATTTTCTTTGCAAATTTTCCGCCTTCTTCCCCTTAAATAAAATTTATGTGCAAATATTTTGAAAGTATACATTAGTTAATGAATGCAGTTCTTGGCAATGTTTACTCAATCTATGTCCTTATTCTGATGTATTTTTTTATTTCATACTTATATCGTTAACGTTTTTCTATTATACTCCACATTTTTACAGTGAAAAAGTTATCGATTAGAACGGTAACATTTCAAGATTCTTTAAGAATATGATCACAGATACATTGTACATTTACAAAATGGACCTTTATTTACCTAGTAATTTAATGTTGTTTATTTTATTATTTGTCACTCTAACATAATCAAAACATATCTTAAATTTCTAGAATCCATACTAATATTATAAATGCGAAAGTAACTCTGTCTGTCTGTCTGTCTGTTACTCAATCACGCCTAAACTACTGAACCAATTTGCATGAAATTTGGTATGGAGATATTTTGATACCCGAGAAAGGACATAGGCTACCTTTTATTGCGAAATATGTACCACGGGAGAAGCCGGGGCGGACCTCTAGTTTCTTATAAATGAAGTTCTTTGCTCTGAATAAGATATTATAAGAATAAGGGCGCATGTATAATGGATGATACTAAGGCTGTCACTTGACGCACCCCAGCAATATCATTACATCTGGAACTGCCTTCGAATACTTGCTAGCGATAATTCGTTTTATGTTTTGCCTTACCAGATATTTACTTTTATTAATGACTGTTATTCATAACTTGCAAATGTTTTCGAGATGCAATCATTTATTATTACAGTATCAAAACAAATAAATTTACAAATACTGCAGTAGCTTTTACAATAATATTTCTACAATTAATAATTTGTCTCTTATACAAAACGTTTATTTTGTCAACACCTTTTGTCAACTTAGATGTTCATATTCTGTACAATTTATAAACATTCATTTAATTTGTTATGATGATGTTAATAATCATAAAATAATTATCACGCTATGACTGTATTATTTATTTTACCTACTTATTTATAAAGGCTGCATTTATTTTTAACAAGCCTTGATACTACATTATGTGCTTTATATTTATACTACACTAGCGGTCCGCCCCGGCTTCGCCCGTGGTACATATTTCGCAATAAAAGTTAGCCTATGTTCTTTCTCAGGGTCTAAAGATTACCTGTGCCAAATTTCATCAAAATCGGTCCAGTAGTTTATGCGTGAAAACCATACATACAAACCTTTCCTCTTTATAATATTAGTATAGATTATCCTTATTTACTCCCTCATCGCATATGTAAAAACAACATGATAACACCTGTACCACATGAAAACATTCAAAAGCAAATGAAACAGCCGAATGCGGCAAAATCACAAAATAAAGCGTCTACAAACAGCGCTCCCCAATATAAAGCCTCGGTTACTAAGCCAGACTTATTTTTCAACGTCATTAACTCCATTCAAAGGATAATGCATTCTTTGCAATAACGCGTGGTAATGTATGGAAAATAGGTGCAGCATGGGGTTAACTTTGAAGGAAAAATGTACGTTTTTCATTTATCTTACTTATGTTTTAAATAAAATTACCTTCACGTGTGTGTTGTGTTTGGATTTTAAACGTGAATCGATCTGAATAGGATTGCGTGTTTTGTAAATAAGTTTGATTGTTGGAATTGCAAAGAATATTTTGATAATTTGGAAAACATTGAATCCGTAGATAACCTGCCTACAATTTTTTTAATTTTTTGAAATGAGTCTTATAGTAGGTATTTAAAAGAGCATTATATCAGATTTTTTATCTTGGGTGTGTTTATAAACGAGATTGTATTGTTTTTAAAATAGATGTTATACTTTTAAGAACATAAACATAACACAGCACAAACGATGCATTTTTATAAAATATTTTCGGCACTTTGTTAGTAATTTACTGTACTTAATGATTCTGAAATCGCCAACAAAGTAAGACATTATTTTTCATTTAAGTCCACCCCTTGGATATGTCATAATAGAATGGTTTTGTTTGACCAAACTATAAATATAACGTGATTTATTTTGAGCATTGAACTGTTCACATTTGTATTGTTTAACTTACTTTAGGTAGATTAAAGAAGAATATACGAGATATCATACTGTAGTAATAATAATATGACCTAGAATAAATAAAAGAATCTACATATTACATTAAGCAAACATGTGTTATATCAAAAATCTTATACTGAGGAGAAGATCATATGTTTAATATTATGTAATCATCAATCGTGTTCAGTCGTTTTGAGGGTATTTAATCACAACCATAATAATTACCTAGCCAATAATATATTTTCTAATGTACCATAATAACAATTAATCAGAAATAGATCTATACAATAAAAATGCTAATTTTCCATCGCGTATTTTAAAATGAGTTTCGTTATTGACTTTTATTTTAAAAATTAAAAATAAATACAATTTTTAATGTTAAGATATTAGCACAAATATTTCGTTATTCAAAAGAAAGATACGAGGAAATCCGCATACTTCACTGACGCTTTGCAGACCAAGTAATGCCGCTTAAACATGCAAACTTTACATATACTTGAGAAAGTAAAAATTCAATTTTTACTATTAAAGCAAAAGCCAGCAAGACACGACTCGGTATAAAGTATTAAAATGCATGAAATATGACAAAATTCAAAACTTGTTTACATGTAAGTACCTACGGTGAATATGTTTTTTCGCGTAGATACTTTTTGCGCTTAAAATTTTAAAGACCTTCTTGATTCCGAAGTAAATAAGAGTAGAGATTTAAAATGCAGTTTTCATAACATCTAACTAAGTTCGATTAAAAAAAATACAGCATCTACTCATAAAAATTGTATGATTGTACGTCATAATAAGTTGAGTATTCAATAAATTTTCAAGATCTTATTATAGGTAAATTTTGAAAACCATAAGCTGATGGTAAAATGCCACCTAAGTTCAATCTTGATGGAATCAATGATAACTATTGAAATGGAACCAAGGGTTTTCCTTAAGATATTTATCCGTTACTTTTGGCACGTCATCATTATATTCATTAACCTAAAAATAATACAAAGCCACCTGAAAACCTACAACAAAACAGTTATCCAGCCATTTCAGAATCATAATCCATACGAATCGCTACTGTCCTAAGCCATGTCCGGCCTACGGCTGTTTCAGACGTTGAAAGCGTACAAATTAATGACTCCAATAAAATAAATGTGCGACATTCGTTTACACGTCCCTGTGTTTATGTCTCATTTAAGACGACGTATTCTTTTATAGCTATGTCATAAAACGCCCCATGTGGCCGTTAAGACGTTTAGCCAATTCGTATTATAGGTATAATAATATGTAGGCGATTAAAATCTTAATAATAGTGTGTGAGTTAAGGGTAAACAAATTGGGTAATAATCAACATACCGTTCGTTTGTTTGTAGAGACGTTTGTGTACTGTGAATGTGGTTTGACTAGTTTTTATATACTTACATAATTTAAGCGAAATGGTAGTCTATCAAATAAGTGTATGAAATTTTTTGCTCATTTAATTATTGTATTTATTATTCGCCCTTAAGTTTTATACATTTTACAGCGACTACATATTATAGTCAGAGGCAGTTCATATAAGGTATGCCTTCTATGACCGTGACTTCATATTAAAAATACTTTTATAATATCTATCCAACCTACCTTCACCACGCTACATAAAAAATAACGTTAGAATTCTTATTTCATCTCCCCGAAAATTTTGCTCATTTACAAGAAGTAAGAACTTTGCTCACAGCAAAAACCGTATACCTACATAAAAACCTCAATGATTCCTTTCAATTAGCGCGATTTAGTGAAATCACGTTCGCAAAAATATCATCCATTACAAAAGTCGTAAAAATTTCGTCGTCTCGATCGTTAGCTTTTAAAGTTGCAACGCAAAATAAATGTGTAGGTATTTGTGAACTTTAATGGGATTTTCCCACGACGGAGAAATTCAAAATATCAATCATGAAAATCATCAAGCAAATGAAAATCGAAGAAGTGGTTGCTTTTTGTTTTTACTACATAAATTTACTAGCTTTCCGCCCGCGGCTTCGCCCGCGTTTTCAAAGAAAAACTCGCATAGTTCCCGTTCCCGTGGGATTTCCGGGATAAAACCTATCCTATGTGTTAATCCAAGTTACCCTCTAAATGTGTGCCAAATTTCTTTGTATTCGGTTCAGTAGAATTTGCGTGAAAGAGTAACAAACACACACACACACACTCACACATCCTCACAAACTTTCGCATTTATAATATTAAGTAGGATTTTACATCTTTATTATAAGTTTAAATAGGTTATAAGCAAGTAGCTTATAACAACGTTATTATCAAAATTTGTGAATACATTTTGTATGTGTTAGGTATATAAAGTTATAAAAAGAAAGATTTTTAGCAGAGACCAACATTTTTCTGCGTGTTAATCATTTATAATGTATAGAAGAAGAAGATCTTATTACTACTAATTACACAAGTGAAAACGCGCCATCTTTTACAAGTCTTCTCTATATACCTACCGGTTAAGGTCCGGGTTTCATTCCGGCTGAGCAAATATTGGTCGGATCGCTATTATTTGTTCCCGAATTTGGACGTTTGTGATGTCAATTGTGAGACCATACAACTGGTAGTGGGATGTTTATAGGGGAGTGAGTGCGTGTTATGGTAGTAACACATTTCACACGTACCTATTATTTGGATATAAATTATTACGTTCTGCTCTAATCATTTTAAAGAGTTTTAAGAACTGTAAGTACCTTATTCCCAATTATCACAACAAATTTTTGCATAAGTAGGTAACTAATACAGAATTTTGTTGAATGGGAGTAAACCTCAATCAAAAATACAAAAATACATGACTTTAGTACATTCAATCTTAAGATATTTTATTTATCTACGAATGCACAAACAATCCACCCATATAATTTTGTGATGTTTGATCACGTTACGTACCTTTAAGCTAACTAATTTATGATCATTCTCAGGAATGATAACGTAAAATGAAAATATTCATAAAACTAATTACGATGAGTTTTATTGCGTAGTTACTATCGAACGTTCAATTAGATATAATATAAGGTTCTTTAAATGTATTAATGTGATTTCAAATGTGATAGCGACCGATAGTTACATTTACACATAGGACATTTATAACAATTATGTTGAATTTTGATTTGTGTGTGAAATTGATAACCGGACAAAGAAATATATCTACTATCGAAGCAATCTAAATGAATGAGAGAAGAGGAATTTCTTTTCTATGTAACACTTTTACTTTTTCAAGTTAAATCGATAAAAATTCTGAATAAAGTATGCTGAATTCTCAATAGTTATATTAACCCATAGAAATCTCCTCTTACATAAAACTGTTTCAGAACCCGCAAGTAGTACGCCACTGAAACTTCTATTGAATTATTCAAATCGTATCATTCAAAAGAATGGATTTAAAAACTGTTAGAATAAACACCGTGACACGTGGTATACGAAGCTCGTTGGCGAGTTACCGACGATATTTTATTTTCAAAATGTTTATCCAGGCTCCATTCGAAGCGTGGATGAACGGCTAGTAATCTATACCTAGCATTCTTCTAGCAGCGATGTTACACCAAATTTCGTCCTCTAGGTTCTGACTAACATCAAAACATTATGGCTTTTTCACATCTGAAGGCCTTTTAATGAGACATACATTCAATACGTTTATTTAAATAACAACAAACTTCTTACAAATTTCTTACTCTTACTTAGAAAATTGGTTCTAGAGTTTTAGTTTATCGATACTTCGAATACTTCTTAGAAAATTGGTTCTAGAGTTTTAGTTTATCGATTACCACTTGTATATGTAATATATTCAGTACCTATATTGTGACCGCCTCCTTGGTACAGTGGTTGACGCGTGAGCGTAGCACTGAGGGGTCCTGGGTTCGATTCCCGGTGGAGACGAAGAAAAAAAATGTCTTGGTCTGGTAGGACATAGAAGGCTGATCACCTACTAGTCCCTAAAGAAAATCGATCAGTGAAACAGATTTATAATGCATCTGCCCTTTACCCCACTTGGGGACATGGGACTTCACTTATATTGTCGATAAACTGAAGTAGAGTGAATTAATTCATCTTAATCTTATCTTAATATAATATATAAATCTCGTGTCACAATGTTTGTCCTCAATGGACTCCTAAA
>CAJQZN010033470.1:0-16615 GCA_907164685.1 Colias eurytheme
TCATAGTAGTGTCCTTATCCAAAAAAGGTTTTAACAAATGTATAAAAAAGGCAAATAAACAAAGCACGTTACCTATTTGGTTGTTTTCAATTACTTTGACTAACCATAAACATGAGCCAAATGTTTATTGAAGCGATCTGTTCAACTCGGCGTGTGACTCAAACTGCCAAACTGAAGGAGCATTGAACAGAAAACCTTACATTTTATTTGCGTTTGAACAAACTTTGCCGATGTTTGCCAGAAATTAGCTTAGCAGAGGCGCAGATAAATTGTAAAGTTTAAAATACATTTACGAAAGCGTTTTAATTAGAACGAATTGGTTTTTGATCTGACGTTGAGTTAATATTAGAATTGTCCGTATTTAAGCAAAAAGGAACCACCCAGCAAAAACGCACTTCTGAGATATTAAAGGATTTACAAAAACATTTGCAGCTCTGTCAGATGAAGTAAAATTAAAATTTATTTTATTTAAATTCATTGATAAATTACTTATTTAAGTATGTGTATATAAATTTGCTCTGAATATTCTTAAACTTTCTAGATAATTAAGAAAATGTGCATGTGGTTCCTTTTAACATTTATCAATTGATAGGTTTTCTCTTATACAAAAAGGAACCACATCCCAGGGATTTAATGATATAAATGAAACTATGTATTTATAATATCGTAATTAAAGCTTTAATTAATAAAATATATAAAATAATACTTATATAGGACGTTTATTCGACGTTATCATCAAATTGGATTTCGAAATCCACCGTGTCTAGTCCATCTATGTGGTCTTCTATTGCATCATCACTAATGAGACCGTTATAAAAACTGTGCATCTTGTGGAATGAGATGTAATATGGACTGAATATCGCTAGAAGGTGAAGAAAGCTTCTCCAGAGGCAGCGACGTATAAGGTTCTTCGTTATCTTCTGTAATAAAAAGAAAAAAAGCTTTAAATCAAAACAATAAAGCCGCGTGGCTTTTATACGTAGGTATATGGCGACAGCAAAATATTATTAGTTCTTATAAAGCCGTGTCCCTACTAGACGACTAAGTATGTTGTATGTACATGCGCCATGTACAAAAAACTGGCTAAGTGGGAGTCGGACTCGCGCAACGAAGAGTTCCGTACCATTATCTATAAAAACGGCAAAAAAGTCACGGCTTATTGTATGGGAGTTTCTTAAATATTTATTAAGCTATTGCATAGCTTCTATCGCGGGCCTTGAGCGCGGGGACTGAATCGAGAAATTCCGTAACGAAAAAACCTCACTCCGACGGGCTCGGAGGTGTGGCTTGAAGGCATGCTATGCAATAGCTTTACCGCGGCAGTCCCCGAGTGCCACACGTCTTTTTTTATTCTGTTTTTTAGTATTTGTTGTTACAGCGGCATCAGAAATACATCTAAACGTATTTTACCAAAATAGTAGGTAGGTACCTAGATCATCGACAGTTATTTTTAAAACAGGGTTTAGACTTTAGTAGTTTCATCTCACAATGACAGATGAATCGTAACAAAATGATCTCTTAATTCGACTCGCCGCGCCTTCGTGAACAACGACATTGTCGTTAAAATACGTAAATCCACAGAGGATTCCTCTTGTACTTACTTAATGAACTATCTTCTTAAAATCACACCACAATCGGGAATGAATCAAAAGTGGATAAAGCGTACCTGCATCTCAGATTCAATAAGTACTTAAATGCATTAAATAAAACTACTTACCCGTTGTATCTTCATTATTATCTTCGGTGTTCGTCTCCAATGCTTTTCTTACCCATTGCTTGCTTATTTATTTATTACTAAACATTTTCACATTTAATTTTAAAGGTAATTAACAAAAACAATAGAACTTACTTCGCGGAGGAAAAAAACAGCGTCACGTATTCGAACTACTTCGCTGAATGTCACCTATATTGACAGATGTTCGACGATTTACTTTAAAAATTGGAGTTTTGCACTTTGAGCTATTTAAGTAATGAAATACGTTGTTTAAAGATGAGAAGCATTGTAACAAGTCAAGGCATTTGGTTCCATATAGCGATGATGGGTTTCAGAATGTTTTACAATATTTATTTATGCATAATAGAACCGAATGCTTGTGGTTTTATTTTGCAATAAAAAATTACAATTAAATTATGTATTTATTTTACGCATAACCATACCACAGAAACCTGGTTCCATTTTGTGTATTAAAAATAATTGTTATTAATAGAAATATGTGTAATGTATAATGGTACCAAGTAGGTGTGGATCTGTTTTGTATAAAATGACATGATAGTAATATCGTTTATTTGTTTGAACAAAGCAGTCCCGTGGTGCTGTGGTTCGGTTTTGCTTAATATGGTATTATTCGTTGTTGCTGGTGGTTCCTTTCTGCTTTTAGTATACCTTGTTTCCAACGTAAAAATCATGTGGTTCTTGTTTGTATAAGAATTTAGACCACTTTTGGATGAGTATTCTTCAATAAAAGCAAAAAACGAAATTTGTCGAGTGGTTCCATTTTGCATAAATACGGACAATTTTAAGACAGTTTATGTTGTATTTATGCTGAGATAATTGTTTTATTTTCATTTATGTAATGGCATGAATGAAAAATATGTTTGTATCTTTAGAAACAATGGTTGTTTAAAATGTATGTTACCATTATTTTGTAACAATTGTACATAAAGTTAAAAATGTAATAAGTTTTATTAGCATTGATTTGGTATCGACACTATCAGGTTCACGTTGAAATTTCACATTACATCTGAATATGCACATATTTTCCTCCCGCTGCAACCGCGCTTATCTACATAATCTCCGCTTTGCTCAGACTTCAGACACGTGTACATTATGACCTGAAAAATCCTCTCTCGAGTTATTTATGCTGATTTTTTTCAACGTACCGAAAAGTTTTCGTGAATCGTAGACTAAACTTTATGGTGACATGGATTTTTATGTGTCATGTTGGATATACAAGCCTATGTTTAAAGCTGTTCGTTTATGTGGATATATCTTTAGAAATAATATGGCAAAACTTTGCAACCATAAGTGTCTGTTGATAATTTACTGGCAGGTAAACAAGAAACAAAGTAATTTATTATCTTTATATAAATATTAACTAGCTCGCTTATATTGATGTTTGCAAAGTTATAGAGTTTATTTATTGTTGTACCTGTTACAGAGAGTACATAAGTGGATGCTTTTTGTATCATTATAATATTAAGTATAGTAATAGTAATCTCGGGAACTACTGGTCCGATTTGAAAAATTCTTTCGGTGTTAGATAGCCCATTTATCGAGGAAGGTTATAGGCTATATATTATCACGCTACGACCAACAGGGGTGGAGCTACGGGGGTGAAACCGCGCGGAGCAGCTAGTTGGATATATGTACATATAAAAGTGGACTACCTTTTAAACCGAGTTATTATTTCAAATACGAATTGTTAACAACATCATTGATTGTGATATCATCATTTAAAAGTTCATTATTTTTATCATAATTAGAAACAAAAGTAACCCAGGCCTAATAAATCAAATTGAAACTGGCATTCCGAACAGAACTCGGTCCTACCGTCAGAATAAAGACCACTTGCTGAAACGTCCACATGAAGTCTGACAAGGTCGATAGTCTCGGAATTAATAGAGCCAACCTGTGATCAGTGCCGGACGCTTACGGATGGTTGGACTGTGGTTATTTATAGCAGACGTTATTGGTTGTCTGCCTATTGGTTACAATCTTGTAAGATAAGATGGTTTGCGATTGTCGTTGATTAGGTGTTATTAAAGTTGTAGAAATGTAGAGGTTGTATTAAAAATCAAATCAGTAGAAAAGTAAGAATTTATTTTCAAAGATAATATGTATATTTGATTCATTACAGCTATGGTATACTTTTAAAGTAATGTTAATTTCATTTAATATTTTTTATAGATTTGGTTTCACACCTGATTGCTTATATTTGTAAATGTCTACGTAAATAAAACTATAATATTCAGAGAACTTAGATCCTTTTTGCATTTCGGAATACTTAGGTGTGCTTTATGCACAAAATTGTATCGCTATGAAAGGCTGTCATGACAAGATCGGTTTCCGGGTCCACACAGTGTCACTCGAGTTATACTGCGGGTGATGACAGACAGACGGGCTATTGTTACGTTCTGAATTTATACCCGCAAAATTCGCGGAACTCATAGGCTTTGCGTAAACACCATCGGATCATTCAATTGTAGACCTTATCCAAAGCAGACATGGTACAAAATTGAATACGCAAGCAGAGGGTTCGAAGCAATTTTTTAAAGGAAATACAGAGACAATTTCGCTGTAATATGGTACTGTCGTTTCATTTACATATTTTCTTTTAAATTGTGACCAATTTAATTGTCAGAGTCGTAAGAAACGCAAGCGTGTCGTCGCAATCATTTCTATGGATTTTGGCAATGCAGTCTCCGCAATCTCAGGACATGGAGGACATTCTAGAAGCTTCGTATTTCGTCGACGGGTTGTTGGCCGCTTCCCAGAAGTAATAATCACATAGTTCGTATTATTTACTTATATTAATCTCAAGTGGAAACATTTGGCTCGAGTATAGCCCTTCTGCACTTAATTGGGTTCTTGCTCGTACCTGTCACGAGTTGGGTGGTGAAATTTACATTTTATTCTAAGTAATTACCTATTGTTTTATAAATTCCTTCCAGGATTTAAAGGATAAATAATAAAATGCAAGTCGCAGATATAGCTATCCTTAATCATATTTGTACAAACACTATAAGATAGATTTTTATTGAGAGACTGTTAACGTAATTAATGTCCAATGGCAGTAGGATTTATAGACGTGATACGATATTTGTATGTGAACAGCAAACGAGATAATAAACCCACCAAAACGCTCATTCGAAAATAAGGATACAAAATAAAATATCGTGGTAATAATATACGATCACTCACTTCAGACCCTCCACAAAAAATCATAACTCAACCCGCAAGCCTTAACGAACCGAAAAACGAAGTAAGCTGACCTATTCATACCATCACTAATGCTCATACAGTTCTGGGATGTTTCCTAAAAGCAAGTGACATCGATTTAAGAAGCATACCATTAGTTCCCAGCTTCCTTTTGTAATGCAACATGACAAACGATGCGATTATATCGCTGAAATGGTCACAACTCACAACTCACAACTAAATGGTCACAACTCACAACTTATTTCAAGCGGTCAGCATGTAAATGCATTGTAGTGCTCCACAATTACTTAATTTAACGAGATATGAAATGGGTCACATAATGCAAATTAGTTTGTTGCGCAATGGCTATTTGTATTTATAAATGGGAATTGCTTTACTTTTTTGTTGTTATAACCAAAAGTCTGAAGTTTTTATAGTACATTTTTATGAGTGTACGAAAATACTACACTAAATAAGACTCAACAGCCCAAGATTTTTATGGTGTATGGTTTGTTAGTAAGTCTAAATAAAACTTGTTTATATTACGATCTTTTCTTATTTAAGATAATAACAGACTCACTACAATCATATTCTATTCCTATAAAGAGAACAAATATAATAATATTCTTACAGGAATACATAAGCTATAGGTAACTATACCCATTTTATTTTCCCTTCACAAAGAAAATATTTCTGTGTATTTCAAAAACCACACATAAAAGCAAATGATATGAAGATATGCTAATACAGACATTGATTTTCCATCTGGTATCGGATCTCTGGTAACGCACTTTTTATCACCCGCTAATGAATATTTAATGCATTCCAACATAATACCCGATCAGAATCCTCCTTAGGAATAAAAATATCATCGTCATAAGTCGTCTATTTACAATTTCGATTGCCTTTATATATTTGTGACTATTTATATACCTAGTATCTTTTACAACATGCCTATTATGATACATGAAAGAAATTAGATGATTCACTGTTTTATTTTTATTAAATTAAGTATGTACCTGTTTAGTTTACCTGTTAACGGTAGCTCAAAGCTTCTTGATACCTACAGCTACATCACTAACAAAACTTATTCTATTCTTACGATTTTGATATCCAGAATAGTGTGGGTTTTGTTTATCACGTAAAAGCACAATTTGGCACACCCTCTACCCTTGTTCTCCAAGTACAATGATTAGAGACAGTTGTGATACAACTTCATGATTAGGGATCTCATAAGAACTAACGGATATGCAGATAAAAGACCATCAGAATGTATTTAAGATCTTATCTTATTAACCGTGTCCAGTTTCCTCAATAAGATACCAAATGATACCGGTAATCTGTGATCCCTTCTGTTTGAAATTTAGACCGATGTTTATGTATCTAGTGAATATTACATATTGTTACATTGTAAGGGTACATTGTATTGACGAATTTATAGCGTTCCAGGTGGTATGTTATTATGAGAACCTATAAAATAAGTCATAATCCGGATAGTGGTTACTGGTTAGAGGTTAGAACGAATTTTGATAAAGACGAGTCAAAATGTTACAATCTTTGCTTTGTTGTGATTGGTTCCAGGGATTTATAGTCCGTCTTTTATCGTAAAATGTTACATAGATGCATCTAACTAAAAGTTAAATATAAATACCCTAATTTTTAAATATAATGTATCCGCAATCTTTCTATTTGATAAAATCCAATTCCATTCTTTTGGAACGAATGTAAAGATTCAATAATTAACCGACTTCAAAAAAAAGGAGGAGGTTATCAATTCGGCCGGTATGTTTTTTTTTTTCTTATGTATGTACACCGATTACTCCGAGGTTTCTGAACCGATTTACGTGATTCTTTTTTTGTTCGATGCGGGATGGTGTCGAATTGGTCCCATAAAAATTTTATTCGGATAGGCCCAGTAGTTTTTATTTTATGAGCATTTTTGTCTGTATATTTGTAAATGTTGCAAGTGCAAGTTTGAAGTCGGTTGTTTTTAACGCAGTTATCACTTGTTATTTCATATTCCAATATCCAGTATTATATTCCAATAAGAAAACGGAATAGGCACTATTTGGGTATGAACTAGATGAATACGTTGACATAGTAATAAATGTATTGCGTGAAGATATTGAAGGAATATCGAATCTATCATATCTCACATATTTCCCAGCACTGGAGCGGAATACGTAATCGCAGGACTGCGGGAAAAAAGTTTTCCCTAACATTGTGTTTTTGTACATGTGACACTGAATCGATAAACTTTGTGTCACTTGTTTAAGGCCTTTTCTCCAAATTATACATCAAAACTTTTCTCTGCGCCTTTTCGGCTTTTCCCTTTATCAATATTGTTTGGCAATTTTTATGCTGGATACGTTTGTGATTATTTTATTCATCTTCTATTGGATTTCTATCGACAAATATAAAAATCGCATTTGTAACATCGTTATGGATATGTAAATCAAATATTCATATTTCTTTTTAGTGTGCTTAGTTTTTAAGCTGTCCCTTAAATCTTTTAAGTTAAATGTTTTAAGTTTGCGAAAAGTTTGTTCATAAATTCGAATATTTCGGCGAAACTTCCAACTGACATCCATACTTTTGTAAAACTAAACGCATTTAATTTAAAATTTTAATGCAATAAATTAAGATGTAATATTTATAACTTGTAAATTTATCAAATTAAAATCAGCGAATACAAGCACATTGCTAAGATTTTAAGAGAAATAAATCAGATACGTATAATATTTTATTCCTCTACTTTTATTATATTCAAATCAATTCCTTTTTATATTAGCGAACATTCTCTTGATAAATATATTTCAATACAGCGGCTTACATAACAATGAGATAAATTCCTTAAGGATAAATCGTAAAAATGTTTCGTGACATACATGTTAACTAGACCATTTCAAACTCGAATCCTGGGTTGTTTTGTAAGTAGTGAAAGGACATAAAGCTAGTTGGTCCGCGCTGATCTCTTCGGTCTCGTCGGTTTTTCGTTGCAAATTTTAATTCGAAAGATGGAGAGGCTATACAACAATATCCAAAAAAAAAATACGTGAGGCACTCGGGGACTGCCGCGGTAAAGCTATTGCATGCCTTCAAGCCACACCTCCGTGCCCTTCGGAGTGGGGAGCGTGAGGTTTCGTGAATTTCTGGATTCGGTCCCCGCGCTCAAGGCCCGCGATAGAAGCTATGCAATAGCTTAAAAAAAAATTAACCCGTACACATTTACAATTGTAATTATAAAAGCTACGAGCGAAAAATAAGGATAAACAATTGCAATTATAAGTAAAAATGAAACAGCAATAATTGATAATTTGAAACTCAAAAATGTATAAAGTAAAAGGTTCTTAAGAATTAATTTCCTATAATATTAAGCAAGTACGCTTAATCAGTTCAAGGGCTATAAATATTGTTTTATTACCTCGATTTACAGAAGGGCTAGACTTCGATAAGAATAAATTTATCGTGAATAGGTCTCCTCAGGGCTTTTGTAAGAAAACTAAGTACCTATATATTTTCATATCAGTAGGTATATTTCTTTACTAGCTTACATTTGCTGGGTCTTAGCGTGGTGATATTATATAGCCTATAGCCTACCTCGATAAATGAGAAAAGTAGTTCCTGAGATTAGCGCATTGAAACAAACAAACTCTTCAGCTTTATAATATTAGTATAGATTAGAAAATAAATACTTTGCCTTACGTGTTTTATCTATATAGATACATTATCCTCCTGGTCACGTCAAATAAATTCATAAAGTTTATTAACGGTGTTTACAAGTTGTATACAATCCCCTTTGGTTTTGTTATGATAATAAGCTTACCGCGTATGATGTTCTGACTTCTGACACTTCTTGGGGTGGAATAACGAGTAATTTATTACGTGGTTTATAGTTCATAGAGTCCTTAATATATGAAAAAGGTTTTTTTTTATACTATAAGGTAAGAATATAATAAATGGTACGTTATGGATTTGCTAAATAAATAATATTTTACTTAATTAGGAAGTATTAGCTTTTAAAAAGTAACAGTAGCGACAGAAAATCTTGCCAATATTTTTGAAATCAAAAAATAGATACTGCAAATCTCATATTTTTTAGTGAATACCTACAGACTGCGGACTGAGGTCGCAATAAAAACAATCTATTTTATTAGATAGGCGTATAAATAATTTTCTTATAGAGTTTGCTAGACATAAATTTGCGCAGTCTAAATTTCAGGTCACTAAGCATCATGTAAAAGCTGTAATAGGTTAGACAACCTTAAAAATATTGGCAGGCTTCCAGCTAAGCGGTGTCACTAGCGTTACTTTAATTAGGTTTACTTAAGTACGTTAATAAAGTCGTAGTTTGTGTCAATATTATTCAAGGCAGTTTAAAGACAGATGGCTTTTTTAGATTAGGCTTCTATTATTTGCAGATTTTTCAAAAGAAGCAACCGCTCTCTGGTTTTTTACTTCAATTATATCTATAAGGGTCGATTTTTCAATGCTTGGATAAAACTTATTCGTCGAATAATGTATAAAACTACCATTTTAAAAACGTATTCTAATTGCCTGTATTTGACAGTTTACGTGACATTTGAATATTATCGTGTAATACTTTATTGGATGGATAAGTTTTATCCAAGCATTGAAAAATCGGTCTTAAATATAATATTTTTGTAATAAAAAAGAGCATGTGTGCCGAGCACACATGTTAGAAGTGAAACTTTGACAAGATTCAAAGATACCAAAATCGTCGCCTTACTCCATGACGCGACCTTGAAAATTTTACTCTCAAGCGCCTGTTTCACTTCAATAAATAAAAAACTTATTAATTAACTCAATTACTGACGGTAATACCCATGTAATACCTTACACTACGTACAATTGTGGTCTTTGCTGATATCAATTCAATGTAAAATTCCTCATTCAGGCGGATCTTTTGTAAAAACATTTAACCTAAAAAGCGTTGCTTTGAGTTTTACAGCTTACTTTTACCTCATTTGTGTGTAAATGAGTCAAAAATCCATGTAATCTTTTCTTTGGTGAGTTAGACTTTGTTTGCTTTTTACTTTTAGCCCAGACTGTAAAGAGAAATGACGTTAATTGGTATTTATAACGTAGTTTTATTATATCTTGGTACCAGCATCCAGGCATTTTAGAGTGAAGCATTTTTAATATAACTATCTACACATGGTGATAAATAATTAACTACGTACAAGCTGACCCAGCAGACGGTGTTCTGTCCTCATAAAAGGCGCATGTAATAATTAAACGTTGTATTTAAGTTTCTTTACATTATTCACCTTTCTGTGCAACTTCTAGGGAACATTATTGATCTAAAAATAATATGATACTATGCGAACTAAATAATCAACTTAGACACGGATTATTATGAGAATGTTACTGCTGATATCCGCCTTAAAATTTCTTCATTATTTACACGCAGCGTTATGCATAAAAAGTGAAGTCCCGTGTCCCCGTAGTGGGGTAGGGGGCAGATGTATTATTCATACATCTGTTTCACTGATCGATTTTTCTTTAGGGACAAGTAGGTGATCAGCCTTCTGTGTCCTGCCAGACCGAGACTTTTTTTTTTCGTCTCCACCGGGAATCGAACCCAGGACCCCTCGGTTCTACGCTCACGCGTCAACCACTGTACCGAGGAGGCGGTCTACAGTGGTTATGCATAAGGATGTATATAATTACAATTATTATATACAATACAAAGGACTTCGTATTTCAAGCGTAATGCAATTTTATTCTGTGTAATTCGTGTATTTATATTGTGTCATGCATTGATGTAAGTTATAGTGTTCATATACGAGCGTTATGAACACTTTTATGCTCTCATTTATATAAAATTTTCTTTCATTGCATTATCTTGTGTAGCCTCGTTTTTCTTCAAAGGATTTAATTTTTATAGGTAACTACTATTATATTTTTTGAATTTTTATTAAGTAGGTATTACTTATTAGAATAAAATAAATTTTTTACTCACGCTTTGTAATTTGCTGATTTCATGGTATAATTTTTAATTTTTAAATAATTAATTCTTGTTTTCGGTTTTCTTTTTGAAACATTATTTTTATAGTACATTTTGGGTATTCCCATAGCAGTAAAATTAAAAAAGATCTGTAGTATCAAACGGGTTGTTTTACGTTAGTAGATATTTTGCAATTAAAATATTTTTCATTATATAGATTGAAAGCCTAAAGATTATAACCGCATTATTTACTATCAAAAATAGTTTCTAGAATCTATATTTAAATACATATCGATGTTATTAACGATAACATTCGACTATATTCCGAAATTCGCAGTTGTAACATCATTAAGCTCTCAATGGTGCCAGACAAGAGCATGCCAAATGGAACACATCCCTGACCTATAGTAATACGGAAATAATATATCGTGTTGACATGTAGAACATTGAACATTCTTTTAGAAACAATATCCCGGATATTGAACTGTGAAAAAGATGGAGAATACAAGCGTGTGATAGATTATTTTGGTAGTGATGCGCTTTATATTATGGTGACCCATATCATACCTTACTCAAACTTTATCAATTGAATAAATAGATAACTTTATCAGTTTTTGAATCTTTATTTTTTATACTTATTCGTTTCGTTGATGTTATATTCTACCAATTTTATAAAAGGATGCCAAAGAACTGTCCTGAGACTCTTTCTATAGAAGGCCATTTGCCAGTCAATGTAGCAAGCAAGTAAGCTCTTTATTCAAAGATTTATTTTGCAATCATCGTAGTGTAAAGGTACATTCACAAATGAAGATTAAGATCTTAATGGTTACAGACTAAGGAAAAACAATTACGTAGTAGGGTGTTGAATTTCTGTAGCAAAGCTAAATAGTATATGGTTGTCTCTCATTATATATCTGTTTTTACGTAGTGAATACAATTTTTACAAAAAATAATAATAATATTAGAATCAAATAGTAATACTGTTTATCCGTAGATCCGTTAATGTTTTTGTAAAGTAAACATTAATATCTAATAATATCTAATTTGAATTGAAACGTATAACGTATTGGTAACGAAGAACCACCAAGGTTGCCTGGAAGAAATCGCTTCAAAGCGATAAGGCCGCCAATTTGTACGGTGAAGATTCTTTTTGTATATTATTGTATTGTATATCTGTGCATTGTACAATAAAGTGTTTTTTATTTATTTACATATTTATTTTCTGATCATTTGAATTGAAATATTCTAGTAAGTATAGTTTCATCCAGTGGTATCCACTTTCAATACAAATTAACAAAGACTACATTCTGAATAAAATATTCATTGCTAAGTAATATCCCTAGACCTTAATGGTTCTTTACAAGACCCTAGTTTAATCCCGCGTTTTCTTAGTAAATTCATTAGTATTCTGCACTAGACACTGTCTACGCCTAATAGCGGTGAAAAATGGATAAATGAAGGCGTCTTCTGGTCGCAGGATTTCATAATTTTATCGTAGCCTATGTTATCTATTACCCGGAGTGAAAATTATTCTTTTTTACTTGTGTGTTTATCACTAAATCATGTCAGTTTGTATTGCTGATAACTGTAATATAGATTACAGTTTAATATTATAGTACCTAAGAGACTTACTATAATATTATAAAGCTGAAGATTTTGTTTGTTTGTTTGTTTGAACGCGCTAATCTCAGGAACTACTTGTCCGATTTGAAAAATTCTTTCAGTGTTAGATAGCCCATTTATCGAGAAAAACAACTTTACAGCTGATGAACTTTACAGCTTTTGATCTGTTTCTATCTTGTTTTTGCTCGTTTGCTTCGGGCAAGCGTTTTTATTTGATGTTAGATGCTGAAAAGCGAAAAAAGTTGCAAAATGAAATGGTGTGTCAATTAATAAAACTACTAATTATTTTTGTTATTTCAATAATTATATTTACGTTTCCGATTCGAGTTATGAACCTTCCGCTAACTGCTGTGTGAAACATACTCTTAAATGTTTCTTTAACGAAAAATAATAATATTTTTAAAGGAGAATATCGTTCAGGACGTTTGTATATTTTAAGCAATATCAAAGCAGATTTTATTTCCTATTAAAATGGTTAAAATGAATTCAGCTAGGTATCAGCTAGTTATTTAGAATTTGCTGGAGTAAGTAAAATTCAAATGGAGTTTAAAAATTCAATGTAGTCGTTATTCTGGTACTACCGTGGAAGGACTGCAGATGTCTTAAAATACAAAGTAAGATCGAAGCAAGATTTCTGTTTAACCAGCAATTCATTGTAATGTAAATAAATGTGGAATATAAAACGGGTTTCTATCGCACTTATTTCTACTGTCTTTTCTGATTTTATTTGCTGTTACTCTTTTAGTAGATATGATTTGAGAAAAAATTTCAGTTTCATTTATAACAGTTTTTCTTCAAATGTGTATCTACAAAGAATATTGGAATTTAATAAAAAAAAAAACTGTACCTACCCAAACTTTTATGAATACTTAAACACTTCAGTGTACTTACTATTATGAAAATGATTAAGATTTAAGAGTTTAAACGATAAATTATATGAATAATTAGGTATTCGGTATGTTTTAGTCCTCATTTTGAACATGTAATAAATTAAAATGTTTATTTAAGTTTTAATATATCTCTTTCGTTTTATTTAAATTTTATACGTGGCGTGCATAAAGCAAAGCGAGATACTATGCAGTAGGTACCTACATTTTTTGAAGGGACATTAATTTCCTCGAGGAAATAACGTTTCACCGACCTAAGACTCCACGTGATTAGGTCTTTAGTCGGAAACTAGTTCCATATTAATCAGCAAAGGCGACTCTGATTTAAAACGAAAATTACTTTAAAAGACTTCAGGTAAAGAGATGATCAGATCCATTTATTTGGATACATATGTAGGTATGCAAGGTTTCCCAGATTTGAAGTACTATAATAAATGGAACTTAAAATAGACCCTAATTACCTAAAAATACTTAACACCTCAAGATAATAACAAAGATTTTTTCTTAAACTATGTGTTTACATGCCTATAGTATATTGAATCTCATCTGTGACAGCCTGTATATTATAAACGAAGTATCTTTAGGAGAAACAAAATCTGTAGCATAATATGACCCATATTCTTATAAAACATCTGATGATGCTGATTCGCGTTCATATTAGATACACGAACTTATTAACGTCTACGTATTGTTCCTGTAATTAAATCTATTTACGATAGAAGCCATGTTTGTATGTGCTCATACATACACGAGCCTATAATGAAATTTCACTTTCTGTAATCTAATATCGTGGTTTTAATAAGGGTCGAGACCCAAATAACGGTCATCCACTTCTTAAGATCAAAGTTGTTAAGCAAAATTGGTTTACTTGCAAAATCCATATAGCTGTTCTGAAATGAGATCTCAAACAAGCCTGTTAATAGATTTAAAAAGTTTCGTACAGTAGGTACTGAGGTAAAATCGAATTATTGAATTCGTCTAGAAATGTTGCCTGGTACAATATTCGTAATAGTAAAATACCTCCATGTAGATTAAACAGAAATAAATGTTATCTTCTTACCAGTCTTTTTTACCAATTTATTTTGATGTGTGTGATTTTTTGTGTGAATGTCAATTACCTTACTAAGTTCATCGTTAACATACTGTGTCACAGACATTTTTTCTTGGTGATATTCTATTGACAGGCAATCCTTAATACATTCGATATTTTATGAATACCATTAGAGTATATTATATTTTTATATAGTACCTACCCAGAAGTTGCAGTCGAATAGCTATGAATAAAACTTTAGATTAAAATATGCATGGGATCCCAATATAAGAATTATACCTACAGCTGTCATTGCTATTTCATATTGATTAAATTGAAATAAAAAAAATATTTGAATTAAACAGTAAATTAATTTTGAGACGCACGCGTTTTGATTTGTTATTTACAACATGATTAATTAAGCAGTTTTTTGTTAATATTATTAGACAATAAGAAAAATCCGTCTAAACTGTCACAAAATAGTTTTATTCTAACAACAGCACAAAATACAAATAAGAAAATTCTACATCGCAAAACAATCAAAGTTTTTCCAAATGTGGTACCATAAAAGAGAAATTGTGATGTAAACAAGTATTTAAATCTAAGAAATATAAACACCCAGAGTTGCCTTTACTCTATATTAAAGTTAGTTTATTATGATTGTTCGCGGAGACTGCCTTTGGTTTGTATTTTCCACTGTTAAGGATTTTACGCAAAGCGCTCCGCATATCTCTTAATGTCGTGGAAAATCGTATTTTATTTTATAAATTGAGCGTTCTCTTTAGAAACGAATGTAGTTAAGATAAAGAAAAAGGACTATTGAGGAGTTAAATGCACAAATAACTTAAAAATAATATGCGCGTATTTATAACATCTCTCCTGAGAAATATTAAAACGTTGATATAGTTGTATTTGTCTGCATGCGTTTATTTCATGCTGGCAAAATGAAAATTATATTATGTAAGACTATTCGCAGAGCATTAACGGACTTTTAACTTCTATAAATTCGTTTCCTGTTAAACCACGTTAAACTTCGTACATAAAGGTTACTTATTTGTAATAACTAATAGTAGGTTATAAGGTAAAGCTCCATATTATAATACTAGCGGTCCGCCCCGGCTTCGCCCGTGGTACCTACATGTTTAAACTATCCTATCTCTCAAGTTGGATCGAACTGCACATGGTGTGCGAATTTTATTATAATCGGTTAAGTGGTTTAGGAGTCCATTGAGGACAAACATTGTGACACGAGATTTATATATACGTATTTTAAGGTTAGGTACCTATGAAATCAAAAACAATGAAATGTTTTATATTAAAGAAAAAAACGCTTCACTGAAATCGGAAAACGTATAAAATAAATAGAATCGACACTGCGCTTGAGACGTATCTTCCCCATCTCACATTTGCCTAAAAGAAAACTGTAGAAGTTTATTTATAGTGACAACAAATATAAGATTGATTCGTATTCGATGCTTTAGACCTCTTCGTTCCAACGCCACAAGAATATTTGATACCCTTTTATTGGGTCTCTGACATGAATTTGGAAAGCCGCTCCGTATTTACGACTACCCACCCTATTTGTATGTTAACTTGGCTTTACCATTGCGGTTGGGATTATTTATCCAAATTAAGTCCAGCGTCGTAGGTACATTTATAAACCCTTGTTTAATTGCTGTGCTTTTAAGCGTATTTGTACAGCTGTGTACGTATAATGTTTGGATATAATTTTCTTACACATTTAATAACCTCTTGTAAATATGCAAGTTATGGTTAGGCTGCCAAAATTTATTAAATTTATTAGAGAGCTCTATATCAGTGAACTTTAATACATGCATAAAATTAGTATTATCTTTTAGGAAATAGGTAACAAAAGCATGTTTCTTGTTCCAGATACTGGATATGCCGACATAGAGGAAAACGCAACAATGTTACAATGGAATTGGTGTCAGAAACAACCTTGGTTATCGTAGAACACAAGGAGAGGACCAGAAACTTTTTATATAGTCGCATTGCATAGATCTAAATGCCTTTAACAACAGACCAGTGCGCTGCTGTTTGCAGGCGCCGACTATGTTTGACTCGACTAAGGGCGCATTGCTAGTAGCGCCTTCTCTTGCTAATAGTTCATGCTGGCCTCATGGTAAAGGCTGGCCGTCCACCTTCCCAGCAACTACTGATATCAT
>CAJQZN010033473.1:0-18911 GCA_907164685.1 Colias eurytheme
TAAAGATCTTCGGGAAGTTTGTAAAATTATTTATTCCTTTTTCTATGTACTTTTCTTCGTTGCGCTGCAGGGTTTTTTTTTAATTTAATTTTTATTGCAATTGGTCTAAACGGTTTATTTACTACAGGCGTGAGACAGGAAAGATCTGAGCGCTGAGGAATCTGAGCGCTACGAAAAATCTATTTTTTCATTCACTGATCTCAAAAAAAAATTCCAAGGACCAGAACGACAGGAAATTTTAATATTTTATTCTAATTGTGTTTTGCACAATTTTGTTAAATTGCGACTGGATGAAAATTTTGTTCGTGGTCGTCGTCGTCGCTTATGTCAATTAGTATCGATAGCGGATTCTATTCCTTTGCGTTTTGACGTTTATCTCAGCGCTCAGTTGCTGCACGATATATTGTCAAAAACATCCATACAAGGAAGGAAGAAAAATAAATTTGCTCCCTTCCCCCATGGTGCCTAAAAATAATATGACATAATTTAAAATAAATTTTACGTAGAAAATTAATTAGGTATTTATTTTTTTATTTTTTAGCTCAGTTTAGTAATAAATTTTACTAACAGTTCTTTTCATTATTTATGGTATGTTTATTCAATAAAAGTTAAGTAGTAACTACTATGCAGTCACTATTCCACGCGGACGAAGTCGCGGGCACAGCTAGTAAGAGAAATATAAATAAAAAGCTCTAGAAATAATATTATTATATTCAAATATACTCAGTATTTTGTTACTAGCTTTAAATTATCTCATATTTACCATTACACATGTCATAAAATGGCCGTAATAATGATCTCAATTCAAATTAATTAATGTAATCAAGAGTTGCGTGCTCAGTTAATGCCGTCATAAACGGCTAGCTCAAAACTGATGGAATGGCGTCGTTTGACCCAAATGTTTGTCAATTTGCGTCGTGGTACTTTTTCATTTGGGAAATGTCTTAATATTAAAATTTTAGTATTTATTCGTTCCCATAATTAGGCCTAGGTAATGGTCTATGTAATTGACAAATGTTCCGAGAAATTAACAATTTTGTTAGTTTGTACGTGTAATAGCCCGTTAATTGCTAGACACGGTGTAGAGATCACAGTCTGATGGAGATAACGATGTAATACTAGCATACTTTAAATCATAATTATAATTTCGAAAGATTATATTTAAAACGATAGTGACAGTAGCATTTTTGTGTTTCATATAAAAATAATTTTAGCGTCAGTTTGTTATTCGTAAACGAGTTCATTGAACAGATTAATATTTTCATTCCCTATTTCACTCCCATCACATTATTGTGATGTGTGTGATTTGTGCCATTTTCCAAGTTTTTAGTACTTCTTTCATCAAAATCACTTCAATTCATAAGTTATATGGTTTCATTTGAGGGTCCATATCCAACGAGTACTTTTTGAGTTCTAAATACCTAGTTAAATACGTTTGCACCGCACAACTTAAAGATTATGTTAAAATTTTCTTTCTTTTACATTATACGTAGAAACAGGCGTTGTTTGGATAGAAAGTATTTATGGTGAAGGAGATGACGGCCGCGCGCCGGTTGGAGGCTATCGGCCGTTATCTTAATTCGTAAAATTAAATTCTCTAAATGGAAGAAAGTCATTACTGGGCTCAGTGCGCTGCTTTGTAGTTCCGGTTATTATCAATATTAGGTACAGTCAGCGGAGAAACATCGACTAGAAGAAAAAATTAAATTTCATAATATGGTCGTTATTATTTGTTGAATCATTGATATCTTGAAATTTGAATGTGTAGTGGCGAGGCAGTGTGCATACAAAATATATACCTACATTTTCATAGAGGAATTCATGTTGATAAATAATTCGATTTCATAAGAGATATTTTGTAATAGTTCGCCATACCGTCTACTCTATCATATGAAGATGGAATAACTTTCAACACATCAACATTTAACATAAACGGTGGACGCTGACCATTCCCTTCTTAAAATAAACACCATATTATTTTATTTCAAAACTGATGAATTGATACCGCATGGATAAATAAATAGTTACTACATAGTAGAGCGATCTGCAGCCGAGTGTACAGTGTAGTGTCCGTCCGTGTCTGCTGCTATCTATAATTAAGATCAGCAAGTCGCTCGTGAATTCACCTTTGTTTATCTATATTTTTACAAGGATTTATTGGGAAATACGATGACGGATTGACAAATGAGAATGTGCTTTGTTATGAAGTAGGTACTTTAGTTGCTTTGGGACTGGCTTTTATTAAGCATTGATTGTATGCCAAAGGCTCAGATGTACTCATAGATTGTAGGAAATTTGAGAAGGTTTTAAAATATATTAAAAGAAGCATTTATACTTATTTTTAGAAAAATCAATTCAAGCAAAATTAATAATAAGACATCGGTGTTATTCACTGAGCCCAATTACAAATAGGATACTCACAGTTCAACGAACCCATTTCAGCTTAATTTGTATATTTTTATAAACAAATTGGAATGTAGAAGTTGAATGTTCAAGCGGAAATCTATAATTATATTTTTCTAATAAGCTTAAGATGTAAAAAATTCACGTTTACAGACATTAGCTGAAAAAGTTCCCTCATTTAATTCCACACAAAAACCTTTTTAAAAACGTTAAAATAATTAATTGCTCTACAAATCGATTACTGTTGACTTTGTATTATTAATACTGTATTTTTTACCAGTAAATGGCTGAAGTAATTAAATTCATAATAGTGCAATATTGAAGCGAATCACGCAACAACATGGAGCCGAATGGAAAGTAATCCCGTGGCATTCATTCAATGAGATACATTTATTTTTATATCGCTCTCGATGCCTGTCATGTGAATTAGTTATTATGTTGCAGTACAAGAGTGCTGTTAGCTAGTGGTTTTGAACATAATATGGCTCGTGCTTACAGAGAGGTATATTTTGCTTCTCAAGTACATAACTAAAATTAAGAGACTCACAGTGTTAAATACTTTAGAGTATCAAATACTTATTGTTACAAATAAACTGTGAAAAATTGTGTGTGTGATTTCAAAAGAAGTTTGGTTAAAAGCAATTATTAAATTTTCAAATATAAACATTTTATGTGATTTCTTCTACCAATTGTGTGCTTGAATTAATAATATAAATATATATCTACAATCCCTCTTAAAATATCTCTACAATTCTACCATATCAATTAATCTGTTAAGATAAATTGATATTGTAGAATACCAGACAACTCTAGAAATGTCGTGCGTCCTCGCTTGTTCCGCAACACATAAATAATATGAGATATTGCGTGCTCGATATTTAATCGATATAACGGTCGCCACTTGTCTAAATGTTTTTCAACATCCGCCGATAACTGCGAGTTGCGACCTACCTTGCTGACTTCTCGTTCATTCTATAATATAATTTATTCAATTCCATATTCATTCTACATCTAACACTTGATGATGTTTTATCGTACTTTGTTATGAATGAAAGCTCATGTGCATTTTGTCTGATTCTGATTGAGTTACAGAAAATGAGGAGTTGCGTCTAAAATTGAACTGGCATAAATATTGTAAAAATTGAAATATAATTGACCATGTACTGAATACGATGCAAGAAATATTTTTTGCTAATCATATCACTTTTTATTAAGTGATAGAACTACGAATTATAATTTACAAATTTTTTTTGACATGATTTAAGAACATCCAAGGCGAATTTATATTTTTGGTTTTATGGCATACCTAATTTATAACATCCAAGGCCTCAAGGCTTGTAATCGCTTTAATGAACTGCGTTTTAGCTATTGATAATTTCCTTATAAACTTGTTCAATTCAAATTATTTATCTATTACAGAGGGATGAGATATTTTAAGGAACGCGTTACTATAATTCAGGACCTAGTTATGCTTGAAACTTAAAAACGATCACAGACAACTAAGTACATCGACATCACACATCATCTCCTCTAGTTTAAAGTTGGGCTAATTAACGAACAATGCACATGCGTTCCCGAGTTCGGTTCCCAGGCAGAGCTGCCATTAGCGCGGGCGAAATATCGCGGGCAAGCGCCACAACGCCACGGAATGTTGCTGCTCTAGCCGACACAGAACAGGCACGGATTTGGCTAATTACTAAAGGTTGTAATTTCTCTGAGCAGGGGTACATAAAACACAATTTAGACGCATATCAAACTGGTTATGTTTGATAGACTGAAACCTATAAGGACATCACTCGGCAGGGCACCTAACAAAAATAACATTATCATATATTAGTCATTTATCATGGCCAAAATTTTACTTATTTTTACTTTGTTTCAATATAATATGTAAGCTAACAAAAGAATTCCTCAAAAATTTAAAAGATAGATACTTACACACAATATACAGAAAGGATAACAGAAGTTATGCGACACTTAAACTTACTTTATCTTTGACACTGCTCGTGGGCACTTCAATAAACTAATGGAATCCACGAAAAACGTAAGCGTGTAAAAGCAAGAGTTCACTGTTTGTTAACGTCACAAAAAAATATTATAAAATATCTTAATATTAATATGTAATCGTGTAGAGTCCGTCCCTGTAGCATGTCGGTCTGTTTGCTCATCTTCGATACACTTGCATTCAATTAGACATTTGAATATGTATGTAAAGCGCCGTTACTCGCGACTAAATAACTAAAGTCAAACTAATAAATTATTGTCCACGCTCCAATGTGTATTTGCTCACATTTATGAGTTTGCTCTTTAACGTACGTTGATCTTACGTTTGGAATACATCATTTTACTTCAGTGATGTTTAGTTTTATTATATTTTGTGTATATTTTTTATGAGTAGTCAAAGCCAAACAGATCATATTAATAATACAGGTGTAAATAAAACTATCTTTTCCCGAGAATAAATTCTCACTAGCGCAAATAGAAAATATTCTATAACATAATATGAACTCGGAATGCAATTGATGGACAGATTTCCACCGTCGCGTCACCGTAAAAGGAAAATAATAGAATTATTAACGAGTTATCAGCTGTCCGTGCGCGTGTCACGTGTGACGTCCCGGGAATTCGCCGCATTCCTGATTTGACACTGTACCTACTACCTAGTGCCTATATACGTTAAAACGGTAAATCGCATACGTTCCTATTTACTTGACTCATCAATCGGTGCCGTGAGTTTACCGATCGTAATGAATATTTGCTGTGTGATGTACTTTAAAAGGTCATCTAAAATGTATCTATGTATATCCAAACGTTAAAATTATTATTTTTTTAATTAAAGGATGAACGAAAGTTTACACAACAGAAAATTTTACTGTGCTTTAACTGTGTATGCAATCTAGGTACTAATAATTTTATGAAGAAACTAGCGTTTTACCCGCATTACCCTGCTTTTATTGGTTTTACCGTGAGGATATAATATTTCCTCGATAAATATATGTAATAATAACAGTGAAACAATTTTTCAAATCGGAACCGTGGTTCCTGAGATTAGTGCGTATCAGCAAACAAATATACAAACTTTTAAGCTTCATAGTATTATTATAGATAACTTTACTGCCTTAAGTTTTTCTCTAATGACCAATATTGACCACAAGTGAGCAATACAGAGTTATAAAGTCTTGTATTAAAACCGCGACGCTCACAGCAATCGAACCCAATGACTTGTGGTCGCGCAGTTTTTGCTGTAATTACTGACGATTTAAATAAATATGCGGTTGTGTGGTTACGGAATATCACACGACTTTATGATCAATTACGGTCACCGTCATGTTATTTTAGGCGATTAAGAAATTGCATCGATTTGGATACATGTTTTTTAGAAACTGACAAGTAACTGACGTGGTTTCAGTTAAAAAACGTATAAACATCAACCAGTTAAGGTACCCGATTGGAAGTAGGTGGCTTTGGATCTCAAAATAAAAGAAAAATAAAATAAAAATATATTTATTGACTGTAAAGTATACAGTACAATATATAAATGATCCACTGACTACCGAACTAGTTGAAAACTATGTTTCGGTTATCGGTGGGTTCTCCCTTTAGATGTAACATTAAATTTCATGTCTTATTGTAAAGATATGGAATACATTATTGACTATTTAATTTAGTGGTTATACATAAATATCGCGTCAACTTAAACAAAATGAACATAACAATAAACACTAGAATATATGAAAGCATGTAGGTTCATTCATTGAAACCTTTCTATCTACCTTTACTTCTGCTTATCATACAGTTTAAACAATAAAATCATTCGAAGTATCATTACATGATCTCCTTGAACCACATCTATGTAATGTATTGTGCTCAATGCTCCTAGCCCGTAAATCCCGTCGATATCTCGCAGTAACACGATATTAAGGATCCAACACTACATTAAGCTGAAAGCTGCAACTGAATATGTTTGTTACGACAAGCCCATCTCTCATTGCGAGAGACGGCTGTAAATCAGCGACGCGTGAAGCATTTATACCGCCGGCACCTGTAGTGTGAGAGGAGCCTTGTTATAAATCGCCACCAGTTCATACATAGAAATTATACGATAGTTCACCCTTATATGCAATACATTGCTCCCTACCTAAACGCTTTGATACAACTCCCCTGTATGTAACACGCAATGTATGTGAAACGAGTGTAAGTCACGGAGTCGTGTGGTTAGTAGAGTGATGGTAGATGCACAATAAAGATGAGCAGATCTTGACCCCTGCAGTATTTAATGCCTGACTTCTAACGGGTTGGGTTCGATTCCTGCTTGATAGAGTGTTTGTAAAAAGGATATAAAAGCGATGTAATATATCCTAGACGTGTTTACACATAAATGATATTGGAAACGTCGATTTTTCTTATTTTTATTTAAGTAACTACAAATATTTAGTAATCCAACATTACTACAATAATCACCTGTCCCACTGGGCTTATCATAAAGAAAAAATATATAAAAATGACTTGTCACTAGGTGATAACAATTATTATCGATACGTTTTATTTAAAGAATCATTGTATCCGTGTATTTCACTAAAAAGTGTAACAAAAAATAAGGCTACTTTTATGTCAAACAAAAACTAGGGCTGCCTAAAACTATAGGTACGCAGTTAAGATTTACTTCAAATTCCTTCACCACTCAGTAAAAAGGTTATATTTTGACATGCACTATCTCTAAGATTTCGTTCCCACAGCTAAAATGTCTGAGTCCAAACATCTTACAATGCGACAGCTGGCAGCTGCTCTGACATTTATCAGCATTTCGCAATATACACAGGCACAAACACACGTACACCAATCAAACAAATTGTTTTATAATGTCACTCCACTAATCCTAATTTAGATATTTTGATTGGAATATTATGTTATGCATATTTATTGATTATGCATTCCATATTATTGAGTAGTAGGTAGTCAGTAGTCCAGTGGACATGACAGTTATTATTCAAATATCTTATTTATGAGTTTATGGTATTATTATTATAATACTTTGGCAATTGGCAAACAGTAAAAAAATAGGTACCATAATGTTGTGTTGTTTTTGAATAACGTACTTATTCAGTATTTAAGAATGTAAGTATTACTTCTTTTCGCAGTAGATTAACTATAACAAATATTTTAATTGCTAAGTTTTTTACTACCTTTTCATCTACATCTATCAACATAGGCTCTACACAAACCAGATAGTAAAATTATATTCAACGATTTGTCACAACATTTAATTGCAGTTTCCCATATAAATTAGTCCTAATCTATATTGCATTTCCCCACTACGTAGCAATTAGTATCAATCTCATTTCCACACGATCGATTTGCATAGAAAAGTAAATAAACTTGGCTGTAAGATAAATTAATAAATGGTGCAAAATGCACTAAGCTGAAAGTTTGCGCACTTAACTCACATCTCATTAGAGGGACACCTACACCAATTAGCTGTAAACACTGCCGCCCGTCACGCGCTCTGAAGATAGGGCTGCCTCTAGCGATATATTCAATTTAATTTAATTAAGTAAAGACCAATAGTATAAATAATTATATGGTTTGAATACGTTTGTCTTAAAATTCTATGAAATGCGTTTTGCTGAAAAGTAAGTTATGGTTCTTATTGACACTTCAATTGTTATGGGTTTGTTTGCAATTTTTAGTGATGAGAGATAATGATAAAATTGGCTATAATAAACTAAATTTCGAACTGCAAATCAATGTTCTTCTACCATCTCAATTATGTTTACTAGGTGTCTCTACTAATTATTGTATTGTGACGTGGCAGCCCTATCAAGACATGCAAACCGTACGTATGGTAATGTTGTAAATAGCGGAACATTGCAGTGCTCGGTGAGAACTACTTCGGACTAACATTCATTTTACTTAAGCTTATTATAGCCTAGCTTAACCCGCGGCCTTGCTCGCTACCCGGTGCACAATTACAATAAATTATTACTTTATTTACAGACAGATTATCCTCGATCGTATTTCACGGTTGATATAGTGTTTACACACAATTGCTATAGTGCTTTCTATAATCTGAATGCTTCCATAGAATGGAAAATATTTCGTTATAATTCATTCGCATGCATTACAATTTACATCGTATTATAATTGCCTTTTATGTTTTTACAAGTCTATGACAGTTACCAAGGTCTAATCTATGGCCATGTTCAAATTCATCAAATAGTCAAGTAGTTTTTGTGAAAACAGGACACAGAAAAAGGAAATTGTACGAGATTAAAATAAAACACAATGTTTTCAAAAATATAACATTTAATTACTGATCTACATTTTGAATATACCATTTTTATCTAGTTAATTACTCTCATTAAAAATGAAAAATATATTCACAGATAAACATTTCACGTAGGTATCATTAAAATTTAGTAATTTACTCCCACACTAAACAAATTTAATTTAACTAAAAATAATAGCTACTTACATAAAATTAACAGTCTCTGTAACTGCTCTAAATAACGTGCACTAAAATTTGTGAACGTTAAATTTCATCGAACATTTATCTTCCCTAATGCGCCAGAAAATGCGTAGAATTTGCTCTAAAAGCCTACACGCACCTTGCTTAACTATTGTGTCTCAAGTATGGGGTCACGAATTCGAATCCCATTGACATGAATACAGTGAATATTTCAGGGGTTTATATTTAAATGTGAAGAAACAATAATGGAAGCTAAAATGAAAAGAAAGTTTTAATTCAGAAACGTCATAAAATAATAAAATAAATACTTGAAGCCTCCGTAACATATTTTTAATATCAAAACCTTAGATCAAAAGAATAAAAATATTTATTACTTATAATATTTTTAAAATCAAAACATGGTGTACGTTACACGAAGTAAACCTAATTTATTAATTACAAAATTAATAGCCGCCCAAAATGAAATTACATTATTAGATTTGATCGTAAAAACGTTCACAAAGAAGTTGATCCGGGCAACAATAGCGGTTTTTGTCGTGTCGCCGCCGGTAGTCGTGTCGGTCACGCTCCGCGCCCGCTCCGCTCCCACCGCGTGACGCGCTGAATTACATGCTCGTAAAGAACAAATTAAATTACGAAGCAAAAACGTCGCGTATCGAATCGGAGGGAATGGCTACAGAGAAATGGCGGTCCCGCGGTCGGCGGTGGCCGATTGGATCCGCTTGCTTTGACGAAATGTGCCTGTCTCAATGGTAGTTGACACTGAAAACTAAATAATCTATATTCTATACTACATAATATTATAAAGAGGAAAGGTTTGTATGTATGTATGTATGTATGGTTTTCACGCATAAACTACTGGACCGATTTTGATGAAATTTGGCACAGATAATCTTTAGACCCTGAGAAAGAACATAGGCTACCTTTTATTGCGAAATATGTACCACGGGTGAAGCCGGGGCGGACCGCTAGTTCTTAATATTTTCATTTCTAGGCCTTTGCTTTGGTATTGACTAGGCTTTGGTATAATTAGAAAAAAAGATATATCTGTTATGCAGTTTGCTTATTTTAGATTTTGTCGCCATGATTTTCATTTTTAAAATATAATACTTGGCTAAGTTGAAGTAATTAATAGATACAGTTACTTGTTTAGCCTCCCCCCATAACATGAATTATGTATACACCACAGTATTTACACACCCTTTTTCAATCCAAGCAGTGGTGGTCAATCTAATCCTGAAAATACTAACAGAAGACAGATGAAGACCTTTGATGTGGGTTTGTCGACCCGGATGGCGCAGTGGCTATTGACCCCGCTACTGCGGCGTGGGTTCAATCCACATTATTAGATAAATAGTATTAAAAATGTATAAAAAAATGTTAACAGAATCCGTTTGCATCGCACAAGCTTTACTTCAAAGCTCTCTAATTCCAAATGTAGAGCGAGTCCAAAATATTATTAATAAACTATATCGTAATGTATTTCAGCAGAACAGTAGCATAGAGCTTCTATAAAAGCTTTAGTCATACTTCATAGCTGGCCAAGTTCGGGTAAGTAGACGTAGCATTTCCAATTTTTTTATTCTTTGCCAGCCAGTTTTTGTATAAAATTACCTTGACCAGCAAAAAAGCTGTTGCTATAATAATATGTATGAAGTACAAATAAAATGAAAAACTATTCATGTTTTGTACACCAAGCTTAGAATGTATATGTGTCTACATATATTGCACGCCTCATAAGCGAAGCGTTGAGGTGGGTACTACTGTCACTTCGCGCAAAACATCTGATTTTTCAAACTTAAAATGTCTTTATGTATCATACATTGCACTTGTAAGATAATACATACACACACATATTAAGAAAAAACACTATTTTTAACGTTCATGATATTTTTGATGTCATTTTTGTTATTTAAACTAGTTAAAAAACAGTTTAAAAAAGTTCTGTCTTGGACGTCCGTGTGTCTGTATGTGCGGATCCTTTTTCTTGTTAACACGATAGCGACCGAAATACTTTACTAATCGAGTCTTTTTTTTCTCTTACGCTTGAGTATGCTCAGGAATAGAACCCTTTCATTTTTCAGGGTCTGATTCGATGTGGTTTAATTGTTATTAAATAAACAAAAATAATAATTAATAAATATTTATTAAAAAAAAATTATGAGGCGTGCACTTTTGGATTTTCCAAATTTTTTTTTTTACAATATTTCAGAGGTCTTATTAACCACTGAACCACCATGCAATTCGTGTTTAAGTAATAAAAAGATATTATATGTACACAGTACGGGGATAAGCAAGATCAATAATTACAGATTCCTTCGGGAAATCGGCATGTAATTGTTTCCCTTTGTGTTTCGCCGACGGAATAATCCAGAACCTTACGGTTAATGTCTATCGATTACTCGCCCGTATAATTGCTGATTATTTATTTAAAAGAACAACATGTATATTGCAGTAAGTACTTACGTAATAAAATACGTAATAGAGCTTTTAATAAATTGAGATTGGTATAAGTAAGTCCCTACGTATTTATTAATATGAAGATTTAAATAGATGGATAGGTACATTCCTCGAATCTTTTTCTTATTTCTACCTAACATAATGTTATTATATTCTTATGTTTTTTGTGTGTCCATACCGGGTGTCCAACCCACGATCCTGCTACTCTTATTGACCACTATACCAAGGCGGTCACAAGTAAATTAAGAGATAATAATATAATGTGATAACGTCATGATAACGTTGTGTAAGTGAGTATTTACATCGCGTTACCATGGTTACGTGACTGCACGCATTTTCCGTGTAATGACACACATAAATATGTTTTATGCGCTTGTAACTTGGAGATTAGAAAGCCTGTTTATCAATTATTGTTTATTATTTGTATCTAATGTGTTCGAACACGGTAAGGATGTTAAATCAAAACTCACGGGGGCTAGATTGTTTTTGTTTCGTGGTTAATTGTTTATGTTTATTGTACACGCATTGTTTAGTATAGTTATTAATTGTTTTAATTATTTTTATAGGTAGATAGATAGGACATTCTTTCTGATTTTATAAAGTAGATGATGTTATTTCACATGAGAAACTTATGTGTTAAATTGTTTAGCTTAAAAAAAACTAAATATGCAAATAAATAGTAACGTTCTAGAGAATAACTAGTTTAATAATTAGCTTCTGCATATTTTTTACATTTTAAGCAGGTACACATCGCCATTACCACAAATCAAGTTGTGTACAATTTTGAGAAAAACTTTTTAAGAGTTCTAGGAAAAAAATATTAAACATTATAATAGCTAAAATGTATCAAGTATCACGCAGGACATTGACCCCGGCATTAATTAAAACTAATGGGCTAATTTTGACGAGATCGCTCTCTGAGAACCTTTTATATGGAGGATATAATGTACTACCTGTTTTATCGTTTTATACGTTAAGTTGTATACCAGTGACCCGACCCGGTTTCGGGTATGCAGTGTTTGTGATGTAAGATTCAAGAATAGATATATAAACGTCTTTATAAAACTATGTATCTACTATTAATCGATGGAAAAAGGTGTGCTCTTGTGTTTACGCGGCAGTGTTCGCACGATAGCAGCCTTCTTAAGAGAAAACCTGCATAACTGCATCTTATTCTACGTCCACCAAAGATGTAGGCGGTCAAACAGAGCAATTAATTAAATATTCATAGAGTAACAATAAAATTGTTTTCCCATTTCCCACCGCTAGCCGCAAGTCATGCGCGCTAATGGCTATCGAATTACCGTCAGTCTGTCCGCGCGCACCTCCGAAACTGCTCGCCCGTTGTTACGCCCATTACGACTATTAAATTATAAACCATTCAGGGTCAAAGACTTCCTGTCTTAACAATTCGGCGCTCGATGCTTTAAATTATGTTATAATTGTATGCTTTGTGCTATGTGTAGCATTTCTGGGTATCATTGGAATCACTGATTGCGATGTGAAGCAGCTCAATGCTCAAATTAGAGGTTTCCATGCTTGGGAAACGCTATACGTTTTCTATGTTCATGAAAGATAATAATGCATTCTGAATAAACTGTGTGACTGTTTATGTACTTAATTTTTGACGTGACAACGTCTTATAATTCGATAGAGCCGGCTGCACGCACGAATAAACATGACTCATGCGGCGTTACCTCGCTCTGAGGCGTTCCATGTAAGGCTTGAAGTGCAAGCGAGAGCGCGGAACGAGCGACAAAGAAGCACAATCAGCCTTAAGACGTTGACACGTTCAACTATCGTCAGTAAACCGACTTTACAGACAACCATTTTTTTTATTATATAATATCTACATAGACTTTCCTTCAAAATGGAAGGTATTGCCTAGTACAATCTACTATAGTTTCCAATTTGTGATACCTCAATATCAGACTTGCTTACTAACACACAGATTCGTTTATGTTGAATTGTGTGTTTTCCGAACTGATGGGAGTAGGGTGTCGTACTTACTAATAGTAAATTCTAGTTTATACAAAATTGTTAATCTCAAGATCTCCTCTTAAATTAGCATTGATAAAAACAACACAATAACATTACCAAATCTTATGTGACGAAGGTATTACTAATAACGGTTAAAAGCGCTTACTAAGCTGCGCACGCGGCGCCGCCCACGCAGCGCAGTGACAACTTGTGTTGGTACTCGTAACTCGTTTTATTATGTTTGTTTGGGTAAACATGAGCTTTTCAATACTCCATGCACTTCTAAATTAATTTATTCAACGCTTATCAAGTGCGATGTTTATATAAATTGTGTAAACACTGCAGTTTTACTTGTATAAACAAACAAAAGCTTACTTGAGGCTGTGTTTATAGAATTTGCGTTTGTTTGAAAGTGAATAGTTTTTTCACAATTTATGGTAATTAAATAAGACTATTCATAGGATCCAGTAGACAAGTAAAGTAAATGATATCATCGTATAAGATGTATTCAATTTTCCAATTCAATACACAATTTATCTACAAGTAATTAGTGTTTACGAAAAGCTACATATTTAGAAATATCACCAGGAAAAATCTACATTATTCCTAAGTGAGGCCAGGCTTTAATATGTTTTTTTATCACTTACTATTTTGTTTTTATACATATGTGAAGTCGGGATGAACGGCCTGTTCATTATATTATAAATCCTGACATTACAGCGATCAACGTGTATTAAGTTTCATCGAAAGTTTTATTTGTTAAATTCTTAAATGTAAATATGTGATACGAATAATAATGCCATTTCTAAGCAATCGTAAAAGCTCAACTACAGAGAATTTGACATGGAAAGTTTTTCGGTATTATCTGTATTAGTATAGGTATAGTTAAACAATGCTATAGCGTGCTATCCATCTTGCTGGAAGGGTAATGGCCCAGTAACCATGGGTTATGGTCCCATAATTTGCACAAATCATCGTCGGACAAGCGCGTCTGTGCCCACGCAGCTTCGGCCGTTTAAAAAAGGGGCATAATGATGAGCTACCGTTAGATACAGTTCGATCGTTTACAGTTCCTTTGTTTTATGGCTACGATTATAGAAAGAAAGAAAGAAAGAAAAAAAGCTTTATTGCCAACAAAAACTTAGACTAACTTAACTTAAAAGTAAACACGTATTAGGCAATCGGAACAGACTCAGCCATGCTGTGGGCTAACACCCGAACAGCGCTGATTTTCAGTCTGCCCGCGTATTTCCGAGGTCCTACATTTATATAAATACTAATAATAAAATTACATCTATAACTGTTCCTATCAATAAAGGTAAAAAATTTATAAATACGTCTACATATTGTGTACATGATATAATATGCATATATATATTACAAAATAAAATAAACAATATTATTATACTTACATAGATATTTAAATAATTCAGATAGATAGGGCGTATATATTACATATGAATGAAAATATATATGTATGTGTATATGGATGGGAATATTTGTAATAAAAAATTGTTTTACCTGCGTGTTGATTCTGCTGTCTGTTTGTTCAAGAGTATCCTTTTGTATTTATACTTGAATGAAACATAAGACATACTAAGCTTTAAGGGTGGTGGAAGGTCGTTCCAGATCTTTGAAGCAGAATACTTGAATCCACCCTTAAAACCTGACGTGTGGTGTTTCGGTATGATTAAGGCATTGTTGCTTCTACCTCGTGTATCTTTTGTATGGTACTCTTGAGTCCATGTTAGTTTTTTATAGAGGTAGACAGGAGCCCCGGGTGCACCAGCCTATGTACCAGACCTGCTAAATGTAACTGCCTACGACCCGCCATCTTGAGGATTTTTTGACTATTCAGGTAAGGTGTGATATGCGCACGTTTTGGTATGGCGAAGCAGAAACGAGCGCATGCGTTCTGCACTCGCTGAATTACTCGCTCGGTTTTGGCGTATAGGCGGGGGCCATAGACGGTATCGCAGTAGTTAAGATGTGACAAAACTAATGATTCTGTCAGCATTTCTTTAACGCTCTCTGATAGATCCTGCCTAAGACCATACAGTACTTAGGATAAGCTGTACTAGTTGGATTTCATGAAATTTTGTAGACAGGTTTCCTCCCTACTTTATATTATGAATCGTAGTAAAATAGCTTATTTAAAAGAAAAGTTTCAAAATGCGATCCCGACTTGCGAACTATATGCTTGAAATCAGTTTCTTCCCAATCATTGTAACCAATGAAAAAGATATGATTTTAATTAAGCTGTGAATATCGAAAAACCAAAGTCATTTCTGTAAAAATTAAAGTGGATAGAACTTTTAATACTTTTAAAGATCAGCAGGATCTATGGCTATGAAAAGACTATTCTCAATCATGTTCCCAGGCTCAATCACGTAACGATGATGAAAATTGGAAAGTCAGATCGAGGGCAGGAGCATAACAGTTTCATAACGGTGGAGCTAAAAGGGGAAATATTAAGAATGACGAGATCTGAGCGACAGCACAAGGGCTGCATACTAACGACTGGCTGGAGACAACATCGCTGCATGCGGGGAATCTGAATTAAAGCAATACGTGGAGCTCTCGAACTTTGACATTACACTGTGGTCATAGATGCAGCGACAGCGGAGTTGCTATAAACAATTTAAACACAGTCCAGGCATAGAATTTGGTCCTAAATCAATCAATCCTGTTATAGAAATGCACAATATAATATTATTTTTGTATGAGTGCTAGTAGTAATTTAAACACTTTTTCCATAATGTTATGTAACACAGTGTACACCTGGTATGAATGTAATAACGTTTTTTGTTCAGTTTAAATTAGAGTTAGCAGTTAATATAGAGAAAATTGTTATGTTATAAGATGATACATATCATATTGTAAAGATATTCAAAGAATTGAAAGAAAAAAATCTTATGTCACTTTAAGAAAGTTCTTTTAAAGCTTTGTGAAATAATATCCATAAAACATTTAATAACAATGAATATAGCTTTAAAAATTTCCGCTATCGCTCCCGCTACCGCTTATAAACTCTTACTCGTTCAGAAATCGAAATAATCTTTCACTTAGTATTCCGGTGCTTTCGTAGATGCGTCCACAGATGCATTGCTAATTTAGTCTTTGTTGTTCGCTTCACTTAATGATGTTCTCATTTACATTATTTTGAGCAGATCCAAGTCTAGGGTCGTGAGATGATCTCTAGACTTTAGCGAACTATTAACAAGGTTTTAGCTTGTAATTGGCGAGTATGTTTCAACTGAAATAAACGTTTATTGTTTACATGTTGTCTTTGTGAGTGAGATTGCATTTTAATTGTGCAACAATAATGCACTGAAATGAATTTCAATAAGTAGCTAATAATATATATATTTATTTAGAAGTGATAAGGTTGTTGTGAAAATATGTATATAGGGTAACGGCACCAGTGGTCAGCCAGGCACCAGTGATCAGCCTATTGCGTTGTTTATTGGCCATAAATATCGCTGTAATCAAAATAACCAAATCACGCGCACTTAAATAGAAGCTCTGTTTCGTTATTGGTTCATGCATCACGCGATAGGAGCAGCAGGGGGTCAGGGGAGAGAAGTAAACACGTTCGTACAGGTGCTGTCCGCCGACAAGAGCAAAAGTGTCATGTCTGCAATATTTTTTGTTTCGTGTGGTGCTCTTTTGAAAGGTGAGAAATAACATATTTTAGTATGACATGTGATTGTGTTTTATAGATAATAACTTTATAGATTACTTAGAGCATTTAATTTTATGAAATTTGATAAAAAATATTGTTTTTTTACTTAAAAATTTGAGGGGCTGGCCATTGGATACTGATTTTTTATGAAAGATCCAATGGACAGCCCCTGGGGCTGATTACTGGGATTATTCCTAATTGTTAGAAAACCCAGTGGTCAGCCGCATTTCAAAATATTTTTTTCAAGCGGCTGACCACTGGGTCTCAATCTGTGCTCTCAATGATCCAGTATTCAGCCACGACGTTATTGAAATAATATTTTAAGTATAAATGCGAATGTTTGTGTTTAAATATGTAAGTAATACTTCATGTTAGTTTAGTTTTACCTGAAATAATGGTATTATGTGTATTCATATCCAAGTTATTATTGTTCCCTTTTTTTCTAGCTAAAAATGCCGCCAAGACAACAGTATCCTCCAGAGAAATCCTCCGAAAGAGATCCTCCTGTGGTTGATTATAATTATATATATTGTGGATTATAGATACATCAATAATATTATAAACTAATATCGCTGATTTTTTTTAAAAGAATTATTGCTGTTTTTATGATAAATAATAAGAAGTTCCTAGAAAATAAGAAGACACAAAGAGATTGTAATAGTATGTTTAAAATAATATTTGTATTATGTACGATATATATTTTTTGTGCTAAGTGAATCGTTGCTATAAAAATGTGATTAATACAGTTGATTTTGATATAACATTGTTTATTTTGATCTCATAATTAGTTATACTTACTAAAGGCTGTACACTGGGTTCAACAAGGCTGTTTATTGGTTTTTAGAGGCTGTTCACTGGGACACTGGGCCATTTTTTGTTTAAAATTAATTATATATTTTACTAAGAGAATAATTGTTTTTGATAAACGCTGATTCGAAACTACAATAAACAATAAATCCATACATGTTGTACGTTTTTTTATTCGACGATTGTTGTAGAAATGGCAATTGTCAAAACTTCAAAAAGCTGTTATGAGGCTGACCACTGGTGCCGTTACCCTAATATATAATGTGTGTCGATGAATATTCCTAATTTCATTGTAACTTAAATTAATAGTGAATTATCAGATTTGTCTCTACACAGGATAGCTATAATATTACTTATGTATTTGTATGTATTTGTATGAAATATGTATGAATGTGCAAATGTGCATCGAAGGGAATATAATATTATTACATCCAGTCGTATTAGCATGTCAGGAACGTGAACTTATTAATTATACATCCTTTTATACCTATAACATTCTTATTATAACGAAACGTAACAAATGAAGCTTTCACTTCAAATAATATTGTTATCAAATTGAAATATATTGTTCCACATTTTAGCAGGTAGTTTCACTGAACCACTCACCATTATTCGGTATTAATTTCAAACGTTTAAGCACAATTTAGATGATTGCTCTGTGTTCCTCTGCTGCCTCCGCTGATGGATGGTCACACAGCTGTACACAGTAATTCATCTTAATAACACTCGGAATAACCCGTTCGAGGTCGCAAAACTTGCGTTCAATTATCAGCATCACTGCTATAAGAAATCAGGTTTTTAATGAATCGCCTAGAGAAATTTAAATGGCTCAGGAAGGTAAGTTATATATCTTATTGTAAATGTATTAGATGCAAGATTCATAGTTCAGCTTTTTGTAACGTCTTTGATCTTCCCAACTACGCAATACGCGTATAAATTAGAAGGTTGTTCGATGTCACAGATGAATTACGACGTTTTAGACTACAAGCCCGCATATGAAAAAAATATGGGTCAAATGAACCACCACGGGACATATCTAGTACGAAAGAAGAGCAAAAAATAATAAGATTCATCACTATGCCGTCACTTGTAAGCTGTCCAACTGAGTGC